>JAZGTK010003521.1:0-27108 GCA_036877625.1 Ambastaia sidthimunki
GTACTAGCTCATGCGTTATTAATCAAAACACTTGTTAAGCTCCCAGATGCTTGTTTTCAAGAAACCCCTTTAAGATGAACTTTCAAAATGGTCACAATGCATTTTAAGCATATTAACATAATATGGAACATATTCACAAATCGTTTTTCTCAGTATGAATGCATACTTTCTATTACAGTATTGTGTAGATCAACACCCTACAGAAACTGTAATTAAAGTCAAAGTTGCTGCAGCGAATCTTAGACCCCAACAGAATAGTTAAACAATACAGTATAACCTTTCTGTTGTGTATTTCTATTTATCAATGAATACAGGTGCTAGAAATAGCATATTAACATCTCTTCAGTGCTGAGCTGTAATGTTGGGTGCTAAACACAAATGGATGTGATTTGGTACAACACAGATGGTGAGCTAGTACAAATCTTGCTCTGTGGTCCATGTGGTGTCAAAACTTTACTCTAAGCTCACAGACCTGCATTTGTCACCTGTCCATTTGTTAAGACCCTAAATTTGGCGGAGGCACTGTCTGGTCCAATACCCCAAACAATTGGCCGGTCTTGCAAAGCATCTTTGGTTTAATTTAAACATTAAACATCAGTTTAAAAAAAAAAGTATTGGACACACAAAAGGAATTTATACAACAAATATGTTTCTGTGTCTACTGTTGTTGTTTCTTTAAGTATTAAAGTTTTTACATCAAGCAAATTGAAATTATTTTTTACGCAGTGGTTCTTGTTAAATGTAATCTGTCTCTGATAAATGTAAAGAAACAGTCACAAGATAAAGTGAGTTTGTTGTTCTTCACTCATGTCAGAATGTATTAATATGAGATATACAGTACAAATCAAACTGGACATTGCTAGCAAGTTTAGCCATTTAAATGTAGCTTTTAGCATTTAGCATAATATAGCATTCATGTTATTCATGTGTCTTGGAATAGTTCAGAACATTTTTAAAGCTGTCCTTGCTGCCATCAATAAATGAATTAAAGGTATTTTTATAGGACTTTTATCCTCTGGTTAAAAGGATGCTGGTTCCTGTTTGTGTTGTAGTTTTGGCCAAGTCACTATTGCAAAAGGGATTTTAAAAGAGTTTTTCAACACTGTTAAATAAAGGAAAATATTTAAACCAAAAATACTTAAAATACTAAAAATTAACATAATGCAAAATGAACTAACATGAACAACTGAATTGGCCTTAACAATAATTAATAAATGTTTCAAAAAAACTACATTGGTCATTGTTAGTTTATGTTAACTAATGCTTTTTCTTTGCTGTTAACAAATACAACCTTTTTGTAGTGTTACTGGAAAATGAAATTACCATTGAGTGGAATTACCATTGTGTTGATGCAAAAACAAAGTGTTTGCCAAACTTAATAAAAAAACAAGGGCAAATCCTCCATAAGGAACCCTTTTGTAAAAAGCAACGTTCACACCTTTAGCCCTAAAAAGGTGACAAAAGAGGGTGGGTACCTTTTGGTGCACCAGAACGAGACCACTGGTTGCTGTGCGCCCTGATTTGCATAAAAGAGTGACTTAAATTCAGCAGTGACAAGCAATTTAATCAGTCGACAAGAACTTTGCTGAAAGGAAACCCGCACCTAAGACAAACCAACATTGAATGGCGTATTACTAGAATCTGCTCTTATCTTAGACATGGAGGCAAGAAAGTTCTTTGCGAGTCTTACTTTCATTGTCGTTACCCTCTGCACAGTAAGCGGCACGACCATAAAATATTATACATACGAGGAAGCCACGCTGGGAACATTTATTGGTAACTTGTCACTGGATCTGAAGATCAACACATCCGAGGAGCTGAACGCAATCTTCCGTTTCATGCAAGAGGACAATTCGCATTTGATCAACATGAAAAAGAACGACGGGGTTTTGACGGTGGGAGGTCGCATAGACAGAGAAAGCCTCTGCCACAGGTCTCCGCTGTGTCATATCAACTTTGATGTTGTTGTTATCTCAAAAGAGAAGTTTCATCTTATTCACGTCGAGATTGAGGTGAGAGACATCAATGACCACGCCCCTCTGTTTCCCCGTGATGAAATACAGCTCGCGATTCCCGAGAATGTGGCTGTGGGCACGAAGTTCCCGTTAGAGGCTGCAAATGACTTAGATGTGGGAAGCAACTGTGTCCAAGATTATCACCTATTTCCTAACAGCCATTTCAGTATCGAGGCAAAGAATGGGGAGGAGGGCATTGTATACCCCCAGCTCGTCTTGGTTAAACAGCTTGACAGTGAGATAGAGGACACTTACACTCTTCAAATCACCGCGAGTGACGGCGGTAATCCTCCGATGTTTGGATCGGTAAGAATTATCGTACAGATTTTAGATTCAAACGATAACAGCCCTCAGTTCCAGATGGATTCCCCCAAAGTTGAGCTCCACGAGGACGCACCGGTTGGGCATCTTTTGCTCAAGCTCTACGCATTTGATGCAGACCACGGTGTGAACGGTGAAGTGCGTTATGATTTTTCGGATGGGGTCGCCAGTGACATCAAGGACACTTTTGCCATTGACCCGTTTAGCGGTGCAGTGACTCTTAAATCGTCAGTAGACTACGAGACAAGGAAATCGTACGAGCTGAATGTACAGGCATACGATTTGGGCGTTAACTCAGTTCCGTCCATTTGCAAAGTCACTGTTGAAATTGTGGATGTGAACGACAACGCTCCAGAAATAAACATTAAACCGATGGCATCCACAAGCGAAGGCATGGCATACATCACCGAAGCTGCGGCGGTGGAAAGTTTTGTTGCTCTCATCAGCACCACGGACAGCGACTCCGGGGCCAACGGACGCATGCGCGTAAATCTAAGCGGGCATGAACATTTTAAACTTAAGCAGGCGTATGGTGACACATTTATGATCGTCACAACAGCCCCTCTGGACAGAGAAAAGACGCCTGAATACAATATGACGGTAGTGGCTGAAGATTTTGGTTCTCCCCCTTTTATCACTTCAAGACAATACACCATAAGGGTAAGCGACGAAAACGACAACGCTCCACTGTTTAGTAAACCAATCTATGAAATTTCCCTGATGGAAAACAAAGGACCAGGCACTTACATCGCAACTTTAGTCGCTCGCGATCCAGATGCTGGTGCAAATGCACAAGTGACATACAAACTTATTGATAACGAGGTCGACGGAGCTCCGTTAAGCTCTTTTGTTTCAGTAAACTCTATTTCTGGCTCTTTGTACACACGCAAGTCTATGGATTACGAACATCTGAAGCAGATCGAAGTTGGAATTGAGGCTACCGATGGAGGCTCACCTCCTCGGTCAAGCACAGCACTTGTCAAAGTCAAAATAGTGGATGAAAATGACAACGCTCCAGTTATTATTTACCCTGTTTTGATCGACGGCTCTGCACACGTGCCTCTTTCCTACAACGCTCCAGCGGGTTACGTTGCGCTTACAGTCAAAGCCCACGACATGGATGATGGTGTGAACAGCAAGCTTTCTTTCAGCCTTTTGGAAGACAAGCAAAGAATGTTTTTCATCAACAAAACTACAGGTGCGATTGCACTGAAATACAGTCTGAGTCATAAACAAGGTGACATTTTAGAAATCAAGGTGATGGTCACTGACGGTGGTAGGACGCCCTTTTCTTGCACTGCCTCTATACATTTCGTGGTCACAGAGGAACAGGCCTTTGAAGAACACATGGTTGTATCTTTTGAAATAACTGACATTGAAACAAATGAAGAACAGACAAACTTCAAAGCTTCTCTTATTATAATCATTCTTCTTGGAGCTGGTTGCATGTTCCTCTTGGTTGCTATTATTGCAGTTGCCTTCTCACGCAAACCCAGCCAAAGACTGACTAACTTTGGAAAGCACAATAGATTTGAAAGCACCTTGGTTAAGACACCGATCTCAGCAAACAGCATTGATTCGTCTGATTCCAGCAGCTTCCATGACTCCGGTGCTACTGTCAGTGAGCAGATAACCTCTACAAGAGATGATTCATCTTTTTCTTATGAGGAGCCAAGTCAAGAATCAGAGAGCAAGGTAGAGTAATCTTTTGATATACTGTTCAATCAATGCACTTATCACTCTGAAAAAGGAAACAAGCCAAAACATCTGTATTTTGTCTTTTGTAGTTGAATAAATATGTTTTGGACTGCAGACCTTCCTTGTTCTTGTTTGATATTATACTGTTAAGTATCTTACCAGTTATCCATCATCCACAGCCCTCTAATCGAATTATTTTCCGCACAGATGTTCCGGCCCCTTCTGAAGAGGACCAGTTTTGATTCTGAAGGCATGTGGCAAGGCAACACCCACAGTCATCATATACGGTTGGTTTCAAACATATGTATTCAATTATGAATTATATTATAAAATTTGCTAGTTTCACTAGCATGTAGTAGAAGTGATTATGTGATGTGTACATTTAAATGCAATGACATTAGTTCTGGGTGAAGTTAGGTCTGATTTTGATATGTTCACCACAGGGTTGATCCCATTGATCAGACAAGCACAAAGGACAGTGGGAAAGGTGATAGTGACATTGACATGGACTCTAATATCAGTGGAGATGTGGACCACAGACTCTGTAGCCGCGGACATCAGCGATCCATCAGTAAGTATTTATAACGTTTCTAACATGATTTCTAACATTTCTTTGATGATGGACTGTAGGTAAATAGGTTTATGCATTTTGAATTTCCAGCCCATTTTGCAATCTATTGAAACATTTTTAGCTCACACAATCAGCTTCAAAAACTCTTGCAATAATGTTTTATTTCAGGCTCAGTCTATTCTGCAACTAGTGGACCATACCATACAAGGGAGATTTCAGCAAGCAGCTCCACTGTTGGCAGTAGTGGATACAAGATAGCATATCGAACATCCATGTGTGACTACCATTCAGTCAATCAACATGCATCAACCTGGAGAAACTATGGTCATAACGCAGCTGTCCCCAGAGCATTTGAACAACTTCAAGAGCCTATGCATCACAAACCTGGGACCCTTTCCTCAGACTTTCATTACCACCACCCCAACTTCTACTCACATTTGGGGAGACTACCACAAGTACCTGTAATTTCAGAGGACCTGATGGAGGTCACCACTTTCTAAAGACTATTGGGACAAATCAAAAGGATAGCGCAGTCTCTCCATTAACATCTTGAACCTGGCAACTGTTAAGACAAACTTATTTAAGTCTTTATGTAAATTGTTAATTTTGTAAATGTGTAAATAAATTCTTGGTCAATCATTGAGGCGTACATAATGGTTACGTAATTATGTTAAAGGCCAAATTAAGAGTCAAACACTTAATTTATATTTGCAAGTTTAAATTAATATTGTACTTGAATATTCAATTTATATTCTGTCATATTGAACAAACAAAAGGCCTGGTTTGAAAATAAATTGAAGTAGCCTTAAATTAGAAAGACAAATTTGCAAGAGACAACTTTTCCATATTTTTATTTGCTTGGGATGATGCATTACACCACTTAAGAGGGCAGAGTGTAAGGGTTCAATCTAGCTTCTTTGATGCCTTGTCCTTCAGCTTTCTTTTGTGGAGCATAAGGTCTACATAAAGAACATGACCAAGAACAGTAGAAGCACAAATAATTCCTCCATGAACGGCACCAGAATGACCACAGCAGAACACATCTTGTCCTGTGAGAGAAGGTACAAATTTTATAAAGAACTCAAAAGCACTATTTACTTTGAATAAACAACCTACCTGACAGGTAGAGGTTTTTGACAGGTGTTGAGCACCGGTTCTTAGCAATGTTTACAGGCTTGTCTCGCTCCAGATCATGTTCTGCTGACAGCATGGCTCCTCGTAGGGCTCCCAGGCCATGCATATTTAGAGGACTGACAGCATGCATCACAGCCACCTGTATAAAAGTTATGCGAACTGTAACTGGGCATCTCACAAATTTAAAACTCAACAGCCAGGAAGGTTTAAACTCCCATGTGTATTTGTAAATACCTTCTCCTTCAGCTTAGGGAAGCGTTCACAGGCCCAGTCAAAGAGATGGTTGGCAAATCTCATCTTGTAGTCTTCGTAAGCCTTCAGGCCTGCTGCAGGAAGGTCCTTCCACTGCTCAAACCACTCATATTTGACGATGGTATGAATGACCATGCATGACTGACCTGCAGTTTTATTTTAAAAAAAGAAAAAGAAAAAAAAAAAACACATTACAGGTGATCAAAAGGTAAACGCTTTAAACAATTTCTTACCTGGAAAACGATCCTTTGAGGCAGGGTCTTTGGCAGAAGGGAATGAGACGTACATCATTGGAATTTTATCAGGGGCCGCCTCTTTGGACGAGGCAAAGTACTCGTCAAACCTAAAAATAATTGGCATATTCAAATAAGATGGTAAGAGATGCAGAGATGACCATTTGGAGAGTTTAACCTTACATTGAATCAATGTCATTGTTCTTAAAGAGGCGGAAGTTGGTGGAGCTGATCCCAAGCTCTTCTTGTGTGGCACCGAAGCCAGCAAACACCTGAAAAAATGCTTTGCCCAGTTTTAGACTCTGCAGACGCTCCATTATGGCTGCAAAGAGGCAAAAAGCTTTTATTTGAACAACAGTAAACAAACTGTGCAGGGGAAAGAGAAATAACCTGGCTGGGCCTGGATCTCTGGAGGGAGAAGCTTCTGAAATGTATTGAAGACACCAGCATCAGAGATCACGACAGGGGCATGAACTGTAACCTCCACATCACCTCTGCTCACAGTCACACCTAATAGAACAAACAATCACTTTAAAACAACGATCAATAAAACGATTCAAGTTGTCATCATATTAGACATCACCCACCATAAGCTGCACCCTTTCTCACAAGTATCTGGGATACAGGTGCTTGAACCATTACTTTGCCACCGTGCCTCTGAATGAGTCGGGTGATGTGGAAAGGGATCGCACTAACGCCCCCTTTAGGATAATATGCACCACGCTTGCAGTGATGGAAGAGTACAGCATTTATCATGCAGCTGGCTTTTTTAGGTGAGGAGCCTTTACAGAAAAATAGGGAAAAAAAAAAAAATGCACCTTACATCACACCTGCTGAAATTATACTCAAACAGCAAAATGCTAGTCAGATCATGCAAATGTCTCACAAATCTCACCATAGAAAAGGTGGCAGAACACAGTTTGGAGATCTTTGTTACTGGTCAGGGAATGGAACACATCTGCAGTACTGGACCGAGCATACTTGTAGATGGGAGAGATCCAGTCAACAATTCCAGTCCACAGTATAACCCGAGCAAACCACAGCGGGATAAGCTTCAGCATACACAACATATGGATTTTCTTGGTGCAAATCTTCAAAGGTGGTCAGAGGGGGGAGAAAGGGATCAATAACATTCAAGTGCAGGCAAATGTGCAATGACAAAGTACAAACAAAACACCTTCATAATTTTGAAGAGCTCTTCAACCGCCTTTGCATCATTGGAAAACTGCTTTTTAAGATGAGATTCCATATTTCGTTTGCCAGAATAAATGGTGTATTTCCTGGCCTCCTGCCCTTTTCCAATAACAACTGTATCCACATGAGGTTCAAGCTCAACAAACTGCAGCTGGCCATCAGTGATTTGGTCCAATGTAACTTTCAGAAGACTATTATCATGGACCTGACCCAGATGGTGGAAAGCTGGGAGAGACATTAAAGAATTACATGAGAAACATACTCCTTAAAAACAGCAATGGATTCGAATGGCAGCGCAAACAAGCATACCCATATCAAACTCAAAGCCCTTCTCATTAAAAGACTGACACTGGCCTCCAGCCTGATCCATTTGTTCCAAGACCAAAACTCGTTTTCCAAGTTTAGCCAACAGAGCTGCAGCAGTCAAGCCACCAAGGCCGCTACCGATTACAATGACGTCAAGGTTGGCCGGTATGGCATCCCGGCTAAACTCTAAAATGACACATACGTTTAAATCACTGCTGCAAGATCAGTTCACCGCATGCGCAATGCAGTTCCGCTTACCTTGTTTCAACACGCCATCCTTTACTGATCGGCTTAACTCCTGAATGCCAGGAGCGCTTGGATTGGTTTTGCACAGGTTACTTTTTTTACCTACTAGATACCAATATGTCCCACGTGCCCAATCCACAAACCATTCTATAAAAATCAATAGCCACCTCATTGCTGCAAAGTAAAGGCCCAGCAGAAAGTCCCCCAAAAACCACACCTGCGCGTTCTTACAACTTACAACTACAGCGACCGTCACACCTGCACTTGCGGAACGAACATCCAGGGGGTTTTATTCGCGACTTAATTGGTTACTTCCTGTACATAATTAATGACTATATTAAACTGCTTTCCAAAGCTCATTAGGTTCAAATATATACAATATTGCCGGAAATGACTAAAAGACGTAAGCGTATCATCCACATACATAAGAGGTTTTTACAGACCTAATTAATTAACAAAGTTAATCACTGTTTAAAGCGCGAGATGGCGACATCCGCCACGAAAACATTGCCTAAAAATATTTCACTAGCTTTGTAAAGGTCGATGAATTTTTACTTCTATAAGATGACCTCGTTTATATTTAATATGAATAACATTAATAAATAAAAACAAATAATTATAACATAAAAATTAGGAAAGTAATATAATTTAAGTCTAGCGTTATTGGGAACACATTTAATTCCAACCTTTTTAAAAACAAATCCTTATTTACTACATAACCCAGCATGCATTCCTGTTGCGTCATTAATGAACAGTTTTAATTGGCTGTGAAATGTTGGGAGCGAATATGGCCACGCCCATACTCACTGTCGATGCTGTTGCACGGCTGTGCTGCATACACTGAAGGCAACAACAGAAATGATTAAAGTTTGCTCCTGTAAGCTCTGAACCTGCTTATTATGTATGTGGCATGAACGGCAAAAAGGAAAGCGTACAAACTGACTGAAGAAAAACAAAAGACATGGTGGAAAAGACGCACGGGATTGACTTTTCTAAGAAACCATTTGGGACGACAGGCAATGGTGAGATGCGTGACATTTCATGTGTCGTTAAATACAGTCACTTAATTTAAACTTCTGTTTTGTTTATAAAGATGCTTGTGTTGTTAACTGCAGCTTAATTCAGTTTAATAACAACAACAAAAAAAACACTTTTCTTTCTTCATTGCTTTTGATTTACACGAATCCAATTATAAATATTTATGTAAGCAATTACAAACGGTACTGGCATTTTTTTTACAGTTTAGAAGTTACATTTTACATGTTGTTTTCTTAAATTCAGAACGAGAGACGGATTTTAAGGAAATGAGTCAACAACAGGAAAGATGTTATTTGAACATGGGTCACTGCCCTTAAAGTGCTCGTAAAAGCTGAACTTTTGAACTTGGGGAAACGGTGCCGCAACCCCCATTTGCCACATTTCAGGACATTAGGAATTTTAGCCACAATGGTCATAGCTTTATCTAAACAGCCTCCTTATCTACTGCACACCAGTAGATAAGTTAGAAACAAAGCCTTAAAATGGGAGTTTTGATGGGAGTTGCTTTATAAAGAGAATGGCTTGACTACACACTCCTAAAAGATTTTTGATAATTTAATGATGATCTGATCAGTGCACTGTTGTCAATCTCAATCACATAGATAATGATTTCAAATAATCCATTTGCGGTAATTATATTAAGCCTGTGAGGTGATTACAAGTGTCTTTGACTTGTAGGCTATAAATAGCTCATATAAAAACATGTTTTTTTAAAACCTGAATATTGCTTATAGCTGATATGGTAATCCATACACACAGTCAATTTATATTCAAAATGATCTTTTTTTAGTCCTTTTAATTGATTTATCACCCCACACAAAACACATGAATCCATTGTTTCTCATTTCTGTAGCTGTCCATCACAAGAAGCATAGAGATAATCGCATCAAAGCTCTTCTAAAGGTCCCAGCAGACCTCAGACATCAAACACATCCCTTGTCCTTTTTTTTTAAAGCCTTTTAAACAGCCAATCAATACAGTCATCAAAACAAATCTTTATATATTAGGGCCTCCAGCACAATACAACTTTATATCCTACACAATCTTATTGTTTTAATAGATTTTAATAAGTGTAAATGTCTTCTTTCATAATCTTATACAGCCAAGAGGTCCAGTATTAATGGCAGTGTTAGGTAATTGTCCTTGACATTACAGGTTGCTATATGTTTCTATAATCTCTGTGTGCTTGTAAATGTTTGTTTTGCTTGTAAGTGTTTATCTAAATAAAAAAAAGTCAGTGTTTTAACTCGCTGCAGAGTACCAGTTCGTGCTGGGCCATGTTTCTTATTGACACCTTGCAATAATTGACGTAGATAGGAGAGATTAGAGCCATACAACTCAGCTGTTTGATCTCAGAAGACTTTTTCTTGTCTTTGTTATGGCTCAAGGTCATTTGCCTTTTGCCTTGAGAGAGATGAAGGTGATTGATCAGACGTGATCAGTTTACAGTTCCTAAGATGTTTCTCCTTTCCACAACCAAAGAATATTTGTCATGTATAATAATAAAGACAAAGATAATTGTCATTTATACATTTATTTTTAGTTTATCTTTTATATTAAATATTGCATATCACATTATTTAGCAAGTTACTGTATATCAGATTTTTCTTCAATATCTTGCAGCTCTTGTTTAGTGCAGAGGGATTAGATTGTGTGTCTCGGTGATGTAACTTTGCAAACCAGAATAGTGTGCAAAACTAAATATTAAGGCATTCTTTTCTGTGCAGGTTTCTATGGTGATCTGTTGGATGCAGAGAAGCATGGGATAGGTAAGTTGTGTTTCATTTCAGACAATGCAAAGTTTCACATCTGTCCTCTTAGTTAACATTAATCAACATAGTTTACCCCTGTTCTTACTCTAATTAACTCTTGCTATGCTTGTTTTTATTTATAAGAAAAATACGATAGATTTGCTTGTGCTTTGCTGCCTATCCACTACAGCTGTCAAAATACACCGTTTAGTAAGGTTAATGTGTATTGGCATCTAATGTCCACCAGAGGGCCCCTTGTCATTGCCAAACCAATGGTTGCCAAAACTTTCTCTGCTTGTTATTCTCGCAAATATACTGTTTGTGTTTATGTTTGTCTTTTTGGGTTTCTCGTACAGCTCATGTGTAGAGATTAAGAAGAGATAATTAGTAGGTTTCTAACACTGCCAGCAAATGTGTGTTGCATTTTGGGATGGTGTATTACAGTTTTTGACCTCTGACCTGTGCTGTGAATGTTTGATTATGGTCAGTGGTGTAAAAATGCTTATGTTGTGACCTCACTACACAAAGGCTTGGCTTATGATTATAAACTAATTAACATGTTGCCATCTTTCTAGAATTTTCAGTCACATATGGCTTGTAGGTGTACTATACTGATTTACAACATGAAGCCAGGTTTATGTTTACAACTGATGTGTATGATTCATCCAGAGGTTAGTCTGTAGTACAGCCTACATACAAGATGTCAAAACTGAATGCAATTTTATTTGAGTAAAATACACATCTAGATAAACAGTAAATGTGTAAAATCATGTAAGAAAATTAAAATGGCACATTGATTGATTTTATTGAAAAGGTGTCTTATGTTATCAGCTAATTAGCTTAAAGTGGCTAAAGTGTGGAACCCTCTGGTTCTGGAGGCTCTAATCGTGGGTCTTTTTTACAGTTTAGTGAAAGAAGCAGGTTCAGCTCAAGTTCATTTCTTTCTCTCTTTTTTGTCATTTTAAAGCTCGTCAGACTCTGTTGCTCTCTCTCTTTCTCCCTCTGTCTGTTTTTACTGTCTTTGAGCTGTAGTGCCAGATGCCAGCTGGAAGTGGAAAGGTCATTTTTAGTTCAACCACTGGTGACCTTAGCGTGACTGTCACACGTAAACCTCTGGGAACCTCTGATCAGGGATAAGGGGCTTGGGGGACCAGTTAAACTAGCGCTCCAGAGAAAGGGCTCTATTGTTACTGAGACCTGCGATTGATTTATGATGTAAAGCAGAACAGGGCTGTAAATGAGGGTGTGAAATGGGTGTTTACTACTCTTTGATGTCATGGATGCTTCTATGTGGAAAACTCTGTTTTATAATCTGCAATCTCCACTTATGTTCTGTCTCAGTGTTGTAGAACACTTGTAATTTTGTTTTTTAACTTGTGTGATACTTTTGAATTTTTTTGTTTCATCCCTCCTGAAATATTTTACATGTTTGTTCTTTTGTCTCATTTACATTTATGCAGTTGACAGACACTTTAATCTTTAGCGATCAGTGTGTATTACCTGACAGTCAAGCCTGTCACCTTTGCTAACGTCACAAACTTTTTTGTGTGCTTTGATTTGATCACCACTTCTTTCAATTACTGACCTTTTGTTTTTTTCTGAATTTATATCTACATACCCATAAAACAATATGAAAAGGATTGAACAGTTTTACATTAGTGTTTTCCTTGGTGGGAAATACAATGTGAACTATATTTTGTAAATTGCATATGGCAAAGATTTAGAACTGTGTATTTAAGCATATTGTTAATTAGTTATTTTGCATATGGCTGTAATTTCCAAAGCATTTGTGACCCTGTATGTGAAATCCAAGTTAAAGTCTCAAAATCTAATTATGAGATTAGAAGCATCAAAGTTTGATTTCAATCATTAATTCTTACTCAATTAATTCGTTCAATCATATCAATCAAGTCTTACTCAGTCAATATTAAAGAGATCAAGGTTTTTTTTACATAATGTTTTGTAGAAAACAGTAAATCACAAAAAATACTTTTACTGACAGGGACACATTTGATATTTGAACTACTTATTCAAGCTTTTTAATGGCATTTAGTTGCTTTGGCCAGCAGATGGCCTCAGTGTTCATTGTTATTTGCAGTCTCTGTTCCGTATGGAATTTGCTAATATGGTTTCCGAACCTTTGTCTTTTGTCCTAAATGTGACATTGTTAAGATTACTTTAGCTCTGGGGAAAAAGACTAGGTATGACACTGGTCAAATATCCAGTAACTTTTCCTGGAATTTTTTTTTCCTGGAAATAGAACCCTTGACCTCAGCATTGCTGGAAAGTGGAAAGTTGTTGGAAAGTTCTGTTCTGTAATGCTCTGCTTTCATTGGAATTTCACAGATTTATACCTGAAAATCAATGCATAAAATGTGAAAAAAATCTTCTTTTCTTCTTTTGAACCTGCTTAAAAATGTTTTAGCCCATTATTTAAAGTAAGCTAAACTTTATCCAATCCATCCTATTTAACTTTCCTGTCTAGTGCTTCACTTTACGCTAATGAATTATTACAAAAATGAGCAATATCATTCTTTTAAAATATTACTTACTGTAAAATGTACATATAAAATGTTACTGTACATTGTAGCTTTTGTTTAATTGCAGCTTTTATGTTGGTGTTGCAGTGGTGCTTTTACTTGAGGTGTTAAAAGTGATGTTTTGTGTTGTTGCAAATCCCCTTCATTCGGTCAAATCTCTAATCCAAATCCAGTGGCAAAGTAAATGGTCAGTTTGAGTGTTTGTGTGTTTTGCAGAGTAAGTTCAGCATTAGTTTCAGTGCTAATAGAGTTGTGTAGGGACTAAACCCCAAACAAAAGAAAAGTACTGCCCTTAATCTGAGCAACCTGTCAACTTCCTGATCCATCCCTCTCGTTTCCATGGATACTCCAGCTCCCCATCCAATCGCCGGTGTGTGTGGCTGCCATGACCAATGGGATTAGGGGGAAAGGGGGCCAGTCAGCACGCTGGGTGTTGTGTTAAAGCCGGGGAGGCATCAAATGTTTTTGTTTGGATTAGCGGAGAGGGTCGCCACACTCGCAGTGTCGGGTTGCTGTGTCTGGCAACAGGGTTGCATTTTTTGACCTGCGCATGCAGTGCAACAAATGCATACGTTATTTTTTAAGGTTCACCCACTTTTCATCAATGTTCTGTGTAATGTAAACACACACACACTTTTAGAAAAGGTTAGTCCCATAAATAGAAGACCTAAATCGCAGAGTATGCATATGTTCAAAGCATGAAACTCTGACACCAAATCAGTGTCATGTGAGGACAGATGTAGTTTCTTAAACCAACCACAGGGGGGTGGCAGAGAGCAGAGGGCTGAATATAAAGGGCTTTTGCTTGTCATGTGCCCTCAGTGAACTCAGCACCCAGATGCAGACATTTGGCTTCATTCCAACACATGCTTCTCTGCTGTCCTCACATAACAGGGCCAAACACATGCCTCTCTCTCCACTGCACTCTCTCACTGCTTTTCCTTTTCCCATTTCACTTTCTTTCTATCGATTTTCAAAAGTTGGCCAGAAGATTTTTAATGTAAAGTTTTGTTTACAGACTTTGTTGCTTTATACTGATCATACTTTATACAGATTTTTTTTGATTAAATGATATAAAAATTTTAATACAATTTCAGGAGTATCAAATTTTTGGGACAGGTTTAGTGAGGTTTAGATAAAGCCCAACAATTCCCACAAAAGTCACTGGTACAGTGATGAGGTGTTGCCATGCAGTTGTAGAGATGTTATGCATGTTATTAGGTTTTAGGTGCTTTCTTAAGTCTCTATGACATTCTGTTCTACAAATATTGCTCTGGTCTCTTTTTTTAATGCAAGTCTTTGCTGCTCTCAGTGAGCATGTCTAATAAAAAAATCTGTGGCACCAAATGTTTTGGGTAGATACAACAAAGTAAAAAAAGAAATTAGAGAATGTGGTAGATTTTCTTGGAGGCACTTTTTTTGTTAGCGATTTGATGGAATCTTGTTCGCCTGTCACTTTTTCTAGCATCACCGCGGGAAAGGAAAATTTTACTGGCCTGGGAGACCCCTACACATGTATGTGCTCGTAGCATTACGTAGCCTACTATGTGATTCTTTTATTAGCCCATGTCATAGTAACTTTAATGGATACAGAAGCCCAATATATATTTAAGCCAAATAGGTTTTTGGCTTCATGCTATTCCTCATTGTGTAATTTGACCTATTAGTCCAGTGTTTCTCAACCAGGAGGGCGGGGCCCACTAAGTGGCCTTAACAAACTTCCAAGGTGACTTAGATGACTTAAATTATTTAAAATAAGACAGAAAATGCAGTAAAATAAGCTAAAACAACTGAAAATCACGATAATAATTAGTGTTTGGTTATTGTTATAATGTTACAGTTTTCTAGTTGCGCTAAGCTATAGAATGTTTTATTGGATATAAATTGCAAGTATGGGGGGGCAACAGAGGGGCTTGTCAAAAAGGTTGCGATCCACTGACATATATGCTGTTTATCTGAATATTTGCATTCATATTCAGTGGTTCTGCATCCCAGCAAATGTGCATTGCACTTTCACTCAGTGAGAGCACTGCAGAAAAAGGCTAATTTATGGTTGAAAAAACAGACTCTTAAGAAATGAGAGGCAAGAACTGTGGTCAGTACACTCTCTTCAGACTTTGCTTGTTTGCATGCTGTGGGTTTAATGCTATTATGAGCCTGTGAGTCAGGTCTCCTCTCAGACTCACAGCAGAGTGCCAGTTTGGTCTGGTCACCATAGTAAAATCTCCATATGGGCGGCAGAGAGACACGAACTCAGTCGTGTCCCCCGTTTACCTCAGACTCTTTCCACTGTAAAAGACAAATAGAGAAAAGAACAAGAGAAACTGGGGAGAAGAAAAAAATAAAACGAAACCTTGGTTTAGGCTGACTGGAAAATGGCAATGTGTTAAAAATTTCCCAGCACGTAAAGCAAACTAAACAGTGCAATTACGTTGGGATCGTTTCCAGATGATTCTATCTTTCTTCCTGCTTTAAAGGGGGAAACAGGGTTTCAGGAACGGACTGCACTGATTGTTTCTCCTTTCGCTTGTGCAGGAAGTGCAGAAGAAAAGTGTGGAGAAGGTATCACTTCGCTTCTCTCTGTGGTATCTGTTGTATGTTCATATCATTATTTAACATGAGTTTTTTTGTGCTGAGTTGTACAAAAAACCCTATTTGAGGCAGAACTATTTTAGCATGATTAAGGTGAGAGGTCTGGACCAGAGGTCAGCCAAAGCACAACACAGCTTGGCTACCCAACGACTAGAAAATAGTACCGTTTAATTACAGTGCTGTATACTGGTGAGCTTTGTTATATGAACTTTCAAGCTGTTTTGGATTTGGTTACAGACTGAGGAAAATCAGTGTTCTTAAATTAGCAATTTTTTAAAAGGCCAAAAATATTGCTTTGCCAGAGAAGTGGCCTAGGAGTTAGTGCTCGTGCTCCCACTGTTGAATCGCAGTGCTCACGCAGGAAAAGAGAGTTTAAGTCTGGCTTGCAACATTATATTTAAACAGCATTGTTCTACACATTTGATTCTACAAAGAGTGTCTGTGTTTAGGAGTTTCCAAAGACCTCTTTCTCAAGATACTTTGGTTCCTAGGCATGTCTCCTTCTTAAATGATACTCTATTTTCTCCCATTTTAATTCAGATCACTTTGAAATATAATAGCACACTACTTCTCCACAAGACTTTGTGGAGTATGATTTATTGGTTTGAAGTATGAATTATGACAGAAAAAAAGGCATACGTCCAAAACATAATATTAGCGGTTTGTTTAAACAAGTCATAATTTAGTCAAATTATTTGCATTGTTATGAAGACACAGATTACCTAAAGAGGTCTAGAATTACCTTATTGTTTACCCCACATCAAGGTATTTTTGACACAAAGTGGGTGGTGCACATACCCAGATAAGCTACTCACAGTGGTCAGTGCTGGTACACTGCAGTCCATGCAAAGGGCTCTGTTGTCAGAACGCTTCCAAGAAATCCTTTCCTCTCATTAGACCAAGGGCTCCTCCAGGCTTTTGACTGAGGTTCTTGTACCGCAGTTTGCATTCATTGATCAGTGAGTTGTGTCCATTTTAAACCCACCGACAGCAATGAATGTTTATTGCAGTCATTAGTGGGCTAATATTACCCATACTGCCCTTTCCAGATGCTCTTTGAGATTCGCTCCGTTTACGTCGTTTTTGGCGACCCTTAGGGTACAGTCAACGGTCGATGGTTTGTTACAGAAGTTTAAAACTCACCGACAGCGTTGAATGTTCACCAAGGGACCAGAAATCTTGCAGGACAATGGCCCGTTTGTGTGGACCCTCTGTAGAACCACCAGGTGTGTTTTGGATCAAGCTCCAAAGTCTACAGTAGTGAACAGTAGGTCAGTAGAGCCTAAAACTTCCTGACTTAGACACAAGGGTTGTTTCATACCATCACTGGATGTATAGCAGTAAATTAAAGTTGATTGAAAGCGTTTACTTTGTTTTAGTTGGAATAGATTAAACGTCAACATGAAACAACGTATGCAACCTATTACGTTTCCGTTATGTGACATATCAACACAATAATTCAAGAAATTCATACATTTTTGTACGATTTTCTGTTGCCCCAGTTAAGGTTCGAAGATCTGGTACTCTTCAGTGTACAAATTCATACAAAATTGCCATTATAGTAAAATAGTTATATTTTCCTGTAAGATCAGTTTGTATATGTATTTCAATTGGGTTTGGGTTGTTAACTAAATAAATTGCTTACTGCCTGTTGGCTAATGAAACATGATATGTTGACGTATAAAGTTTTCAGACAGGTTTTTCTAACAGGTCTGTCAAACAGACAGTCCAGATACTGTTTTGATAGGACACAGTGTTACTTACTTTTTAGGAAAATCAACCTACAAAAAGAATTGTGATTTATTATAATCACCTGTTCAAAATAACACCAGCAATTTGTACAAGTTCAACTAAATAGTTAAATTGTGCTTCATGCAGTAACATCATGCATTAGAAATAATATAGTAGGAATGTATGTTAAAAACCATAGTGTTGCCTGGCTTCTACTTACTCTCACACTCGTTTCTCTTTCTCTCTTCCTCCCAGCTTGTTCACTTTACCCTGATCTGAACTTAGTCTGTTTTCCTGTGTGAGAACTCTTTGAGGCAGGCATGCATTATTAACACCCGCTCCCATTTGACTGCTCCTCTAAACTTGGCAGCCAATCCTGGTGACTTTAAAGCACACTGTATGCTCTCTGTCGTTCTGTGCGTGTCTCGCCCCCTCCTCCACTCTGCTGGCACGGAAATCAAGAGGGCTGAGTATGTTGAGGGATTTTGAAAATCCCTGATTAGAATATCATGCGCGTTATGACAATGAAAGCAGGATATCAGTCCATGCGGTTCTTTTGGACGTGGCTTCGTATGGATGTGCACGATACGTCGTCAGTCTTGGCACAAAGAAACAAATGTTAAAAGAGAGCAATTTAATTCCGTATGCTTGCAGTATAATGTATTCACGTATGAACTGTGTTAATTTGCACAACGCTAACTAATAAAATGTTTATGTATTTATGCGTTCAGAAATGTAAATGGCAAAATACACAGTGCATTTTTTGCATTGCTTTTTACTGAAAGCGCACCTGGTTTACCTAAGTGGAACAGTTTAACGGTTGGTGGGCTGCGCATGTGCGTGTGGGTTTGAGAACCTCCAACCACAGTGAACCTCAGAGCACTGTTTCTCTTATCACCTTTCACACACCTGCTCACATTCACAGTGACAATAGACTATGTATGGACTGATTGCACATGTATGTTTGTGAAGCTAAAGTCTTCCTGCTGCACCCTCATGAGCAAATGAAACTATCCCCCTTTAACACATGAGCACACAATCCTGACCTCATGCATCTGTGGTGCGCTTGCTCACAGCATCAGAATGAAGTGCACTTGTTATGCATTTGGTACCATTGTTTGGCTCTAATAACCAAATCCAGGCCACAAAACATCTGGTTTAAAAGCAGCGAATAGGAACACTTAGTGACCACCCCCCACCCCCAGTGGCGGGTCCAGTGAGTCTTTCGGGTTACGCTTCCTGCTGCTTGCTGTGTGTGAAGAGGGTAAAATACACCTCAGGCGCATCTCTTCCACTTTTACAGGAGTGCAGAGTGCAGAGATGAAACAGCCAGTTTTATACCAATGCAGTATTCATTTAGGCAGATATGCCCTGACTCTGGTTTAGCTGTAACTGGAGCGTCTCCTGGTTGAGGCTTGGGGATGCACTGCTACAGACATTTTAGTAGCATTGATTGACAATAATCCATAAAAACAGATTCAATATATGAATGGCTTGGTAGAAATGGCAATTCAAAACTATTTTACATATAAGTGAATTTGTGGCTAATGCATTTGTACAATCTCATTTGTGCAGTTTGGTAGGATCTGCTTTCCCTCCACTGATGGTTAGGTTTAGGGGTGGACCTTTATGCTTGAGTTTGTTTTTTTTTTCTAAAATTTGTGCTTTTGTAAGATTCACACAATAAAAATTCTTATGAAGTTGCCACATTGTAAAATAGTTTTTTTGTCTCATGACATTAGGCTGGATATAATGCCAGTATATGTTTTCTAATCTCCCATACATGTAGTAGTAAACATGAAAGCCGAAGTGTGTAATTTCTGTGCCACTGGCCTTACTAAACGGAATTGCAAACAGTTTCCAAACTGTTTTTCTAAACGCTCCTTAACCTGCATTTGCAATTGGTCAGATAAGCAGATGGTCCCTGGCTGAACTTTTCCTTAAGCCATTTCTTAAATACACACTTAAAGCTGTTGTAGAGCAAATGTTAGTATGTAAGGGATATAACAGAACACTCTATCAAAGCAACATGTAAAATGATAACTAACTCCCCCATCAATAGCCCATGAGATCTGTCTTTCCTGATCTCTCCTCTGAACCATCTATCTATTCATCATCTCTCATTCTTTAGGAGTTCAAAGAGCGTCTCTCCTCTCTTTAACCCGGCACCCACCCACCTCCCTGTATCTGTCTTTCATAGCCCGCTGGTCTCGCCCTCATTAGAATGGTGAGGACTTGAGCTGCTGAATATGTATGCTGCTCAGGAGAGGATAGGAGCCTCCTGGATTAAGAAATGAAAGAAGAGGCTGCCGGGTCTCTGATGTTGGCCGTGACATTTCCATGATGGCGGTTGTCTGCTCCCGTCACGTTGAAGCTCATTGTTCGGGGTCGGAGCCGAACTGCTTTCGCTGCTTCATCAGCGTGTCTCTCCATCAGTCAAACTCACGAACCATTCTGCAGGATAGAGAGAGACAGTCACTTAGATGCTGACCTATTTACTGTATGCGTCAAAAACAGACACTTTTGAAATGAGAACAAAGTAGTCTGAAAAATGTAGTGTACTCTGACTCTGTTCATGTTTTTTTTTTTAACTTTTTTCAAACTGTTTTTAGATAATTTCACTTTTAATTTCACCTTTTCACCGTTTTTGTTTTATTTTACTTGTAAAATGTTATATTTTTTTGAAGAAATGTTGGATTGCTGATACCAAGTTGATTTTCTTGTCTCCATACTTATTTTCGATTTGTTCTTGTCTTCCTTGAATATATTTTTAATTATTATAGTCATCCATAGGGTTATGAATGTAGTCAGTATGTTTGATACTATATCTAAATGTTCTGTGCTTTGCTGCTTTTCAAAGCATTGATATTTCATTAGGGAAAGGCAAACCCGTTTGTGTTTGTTCTTTAAAATTTTTAACGTTGTCTCAACTAAACCCATAACTGCATTATTTTCCAGGATAAGGATTTCACAATTATTAGAAGCTTAATAAAGCGTGCAGTAACCTTGATGAGGTGATACGCTACTAAATTAGTGTTTGCCCAAGGATGTGCAGAACCAAATAAAAGCTTAACGGTCACGCGCGCACACGCTCTTGATTTGGACGTTTAATCCGAGTTTAATCTGTTTCATAGACGCCACGCTGCCACAGTGTTTGCTTCAAACGGAAGCTAATCTCCATCGCTCTCACCCGAGCTCTCTTTATCACCACACACACTCGCATCTAGCTAATACGCGTGTGGAAAAGAGGAAAATTGATGCACGCATGGTTCGGGGCAATTATGAGTACTGAATGGGCATGTATCTTTTTTCTATGTTTGTCTGTGTGTGTGTTGTGCTGAGTCTCAAAGCACTGTCACTGAAGATCGCTAGAGCAGCTTGTTATCCTATGACATTCATCAGACATAAAAACACACACACACAATAAAAACTGTCTGAGTCAGCTGAACACCACATCCACATCCTGCGAGTGATGTGATGTGACTGGAATGCTCGTCTTATAATCATCCCTACTGCAAGCGCGCAAAGTTACATCGTTAGCAATGACGGGCATGTCCTAGTTTCAAAGTGCCGCAGCGCATGCGCCAAAAAAGGCTTCGGGGTTGACCTTGTACTGTCGTTGCGCATAATTTTGTCGAACACGCCAAGAACACGTGAAAAACGTGAATCGCTCTCATCTTTGCTAACAAACTCTCAAAGTACTTAACGCAGGCATTTCCTCAGAATTTACAGTTTAGCGTAAAGACGTTGAAACTCTGACGACAACTGAGCATGAGTGCGTTGATCTTAAAGAAATCAGAGGCTTCTCCATTCACATTTCAGAGCGGGCTAAAGCTCAGTGGATTAGAGCGAGCGAGTGGGTTGACAGGCAGAGCGGAAAGCATTAACCACAGAGCTGGCAGTGGCACATCCACGACTCCCTTCCCATTGTGCGTGTTAAGAGCATTATCATACATACTCCTCTCACTCCTGGCTGTACTGTCTCATCTTTCTCTCGCATCCTCTATCTTTCTCTCTGTTTTTTGCCCTTGCACCTTTCTGTTGGTTCTGTGAGTATTAGCTGCCTCGCTAATGCGCTATCAACTTCAGACGCAGATGTCCTTATCTGCTGCTGAGGCTGCACTCTTCCACTTCGCTCTCTACTTTCAACTTTACTTCTCTCAGATTCTTTGTTTGCATCATCCCTCTTTCTACTTAATAGTAAACAACAACCAACATTTTTCACTATACCAAACCAGCACAATTTTTGACGTTTTGATTGGTTGTAGAAGTAGAGAGATGATTGGCCACATGCAGTCCGGACTCAAACCCATACTTCCCACATGAGCACCAAGGGTGAATATGATGTGTGCTTACAAATATGTCATTGTACTGAGAAAAATCTGAATTTTTGGTGTAAGTGGATTCACTTTTGTTTTATGAAAAGTGTTAATAATTAATCACATTTATACCTTTTTACACCTTCACACCTTTTACACTTTCTTATGTGCATAGTTCTGACTGTAAATTCTTATTGGATGAGCCACGATCGAATCCGCTTCATGTTGAGTCTTTTATTCTTTGGTAAAATCACTGTAATGCAAATCCTCTCATGGCTTATTGTTTTAGCGTAAGCTTACCTATCTGATTTGTGTTAGATTTAAGACAATCCCGGGGATTTTATTTCTATTTCATGCACCACATTCCCTCTGGCAAAACTTTCAGCCTGACTATACAACACGCACTACATTCACACCTTAGTGGTAGAACAGTCTTTTCTGCACAGAGGATTCATTGTTGTATTTTTCTTTGCACTGCAATGCTTATTTCTATCCACACTGAAGGGAAGCCTGAAAAAAACTGCTTTGACTATAGACTGGCAGGGATCTTTCTTGGTGGGGAAATGTTATTTCTTTACGACTTCACACACTCTTGTAGGATCTCGCTTTGAGAAGACCATAAACCACTAAAGGACAGTGCGAGTTACACCTCAAACGGCCATTAAAATGCTCCTGGCCTTCTATAGATGGTGGTGGACCCGTAATTTCACCTCCACTGTGCCGTAACGAAGCGGCACTTAAAAGAGTAACAGAATCTGTGCGACATTTACAGCATGCTGTTTCTACAACCACGCAATTAAGCATGTCGATTTGCATTTCTCACTTTAACTCATCAGGAATAAGGAATCGCCCAAACAGATGCACTGGGCCACATCGGCGGGTGCCCTAATCTTCAGTTTCGACTAAAGCCGGCTGCACTTTGCACAATAGGCTGACCTATTCTCTCCTGTTTAGTGTGTAATCAGAGCCAGGGTGAGGGGGTCAGCAGGATTCCCGCAGATGGATTAGGTCGGCGTATTAGATCGAGAAGTGCAGAATAAAAGGGCAGGATGGGAGGAAGCGAGTTTTGCAAACCCGGGACATTTGATGAAGTGATGGTTTATGCGTACATATCAGCCTGAGGTGGTGTCACTCAGACAGGTTTTACAGCATGCTGCATGGGGCTTGGTGTGTGTGTGTGTCTTTGGACGATGGGTCTGATTAGGCCACTCTTCCTCTATTATAGACCAGTGCTCTCCACCTCACAGCCGCATCAAAAGACTCCCATATCCTGTTCCACACTCGCCCGTCCCTGACGCCCCATCCCCCCAGATTTAGCACTGTTTGATAATCTCAGGGCGACCGTGCGTGTGCAAGCTTTGTATTGGCTGACTGGGAATCCTTTTTGTCCAGTGTGGGACTAAAAAGTTTCCACTTAATTCAAAGACAGCATGAGTGAACATCAAACAGTAAAACGATCTTTAGTTGGAACTTTTCATTTTTGTGGCCGATCAGTCAAGTGTCTGCGTACGAGTGGTTAGGGGTGAGGGGAAAAGGTTGTGTGTGTTTGCGGATATGCTTGTGTGTGTTTGTTTTCCCGCCAGTATTGGTACAACTGAACAAGACTCTGCATGTTGGGTATTTGAAAGCGGCTGCCATAAACACAGTCTGTATCCTGAACAGGACATTCTTGGACATAAACACGTTTTATTGCATCAGGCTGGTTTGTTTGAAGATAAAAATCACGCCGGTGCCACGGGTTTGGTTGATTTTTCAAACACACTTTTTTTCCACTTACATCTCATTTACTTTACATTTTATTAAAATAGTTTGTGAGGTTTTAATGACTAAACATTAATGTGTCCTGGTATACGAGTTTTGTGTCTTTGGATTTTTAAAAAAATGCTGTATAGCTTTCAAAAAAACTGGGTTAAGTACAAAAGCATTGTGTAAGGAAAAAAGTCAGACAGCATTTGTAGGAAACAGTTTTGTTTTTCCGTAAAAATAATATTTAAGCATCCTTATAACAAGATACATTTAGTTAAGCAAAACTGTGTAAGCAAAAAATGTAAGCTTATTTTTCTTTTCTCATTAGCAAATAGATTTTTCTTCTTTTAAGCAGAAATCTAATTAATTATTTTAACTAATTTAGGAAAAATTTGCATGTGAATGAAAAAATAAATTTGCCAATGGGGTGATAAAAAATAAATTTAATTTACCATACATTCTCTAAAAACAAATCTTTATATCTTGCGCAAATTGGTTTTGAACACATTAATCTTGTTTTAGGAGGTTTTAAAGATATTTTTACAAGAAAACAAAACAGAAGCACTGATTAGGACAAAGATTTTTTTGCAGTGTGCTGTCACTCAATACATTCCAACCCTGACCCCCATCCACCCACACACAGACACACACACAAAGAAAAAACGCAGACTCCTTGTCATAATTACAGACTTTTACTCTGTTTTCCCCTCCCTCTTGTTTTAGCACTTAAAGTGAACTCATTGCACCTCTTTTTTGCATCAGATGGATCTGTCTGTTCTCACATTCCACCACAAACCAAAAGACATGAAAGAAAGACACCTTCATGCAATATAGAAACATAAGACAAACTGACTCTTCCCTCCACCTTCCCTCCTCCCTTTTTTATTTTGAGAGCATGAGTCTTGCAACCTCTAACCCTTAGGGGCCCCCTTGCTCTCTCTCTATCTCTCTGGCTGTCTCTCTCAGCAACCGACTGACCTGTACGGCTCTGGGTCTAGATGAAGGTTGACCTAATCTGTCTGGATGGGGGTCTGTTGCTTTGTCCCACTGTCTGCTTTTAACCTACCCCCCCACCACACACAGAAAATTTCTGACTGCTCTCCGCCACATCACAGCCCCCTGTGCACACACATGCACTTTCCTGAATGGGCCGCTCAGAAGATCACGCAAAACTGTAACTGTGAAACTCTGAAGCACCCAACTCATTTACAAACCTCAAGTGTTTTTCCCAGCATCACTAATAGTGGTGATAGTGGAACTAATAGGTATCATCACGGTTTGTCAGTCAGGCGGCTGTCTGGACGCGGTCTGTTCTTGGAGCTTTGCGTGTGAAAAGAGTGAGCCCTCATTCCGAACTTAGATAACAGAAAAGCAAACAAGGACATAACGGAGGCTCGTACTGAATGAACTCAGCTGTGCACGTCACGTCACCGTGTTACGCTCCAGCCCACTTTGGAACCACAACAAAGAAAAAGAATTTAACAGAAGAGCTGATTTAAGATGTGAGAGGAGTTTAGGATACTTACCCCCCTCTCCTCAATGTAGGGTTGCTAATGGAGTGACGATTTTGCCAACGAGGGTTCTGTTAAAAATGAAAGCGTGGGGAAAATGCAAAAACGACAAAATATTTTTTTCTTACTTAAAAAGTAACCTCCAAAATATTGAGTCCTTCTTCTTGAGTACAAAATGTGTTAACTTCCAGAATAATCAGTCTTTCTTTTGTAGGCTTTTACTGTCTTGCACTCATTTGCCCCTTCGTTTGCACCCGAGCCCGTACGCTAACACACGCAATCAGTCACAAAGCAATCTGTAGGTACACAGAGTCCTCAGCCGGTCCCACACACACTCACAGCCTTGTCTCAGGCTGCTGGAATGAGCTATATATGACTGGGTTGATGGACAGGGGCACATTGTGTCAGGTGACAGACAAAAGCTCCTCCTATTGGCTGGCTGGGGCCAGCCCCGGGGCTAGAGTGTTGCGATTGGCTGCTTTTGACATTGCTGAAAGAAGAATCTCTCAGTATTCCAGACTACTGTTCTGGCCGGGGCAGGGCAGGACTGCTGCACTCTGTCAGCCTGACACTAATCATTGTGGAGAAGAGAGAGACAAGATTTAGCTGTTTTGTACAAGAATAGTTAGAGTTGCAAATCTTAGCCTGCTATTTTGCCTCAATAAAAATGTCAAGAATTATGTTTAGGAAACAGGTTGTTTGCTAAGAGGCAGCATAGTTTTTTTCCAGGGGCATATTTCCATTTTACTGCCGAAAACCTCTTTTTATTGTATTGTTTCTTAGACCTTATATGTGTGCTTTGTGTTTTCTGTTACAAATTCCTTTATAGCGAGTAAATCTCTCTCTGAAGTGTCTATAATAGTAATATGGGCCATTTGAGCATTTTTTAATGATAGGTTTTAGTCTTAATTGCCAGTATTGAATGCAGATAATGTTTATCTTATTTTATTTTTAAAGAGAGCTTATTTGTCTCCTAAAAATAGTAAACTTTCAATATACCATGTTTAAACTATTTTCTGTTCTTTCTACAACTTATAAACATTCAAACACTTGTCTAACTTTGTTTCTGAATTTAGTCTTTAAGCTTATCATGCAGTTTTGTAAAAATGTAAGAAAAATGAGAAATACAAATTCTCACTGCAACAATTAACAAAAAATGATCAAGATTACTAATTGTGAAAAGTTGTTGATTATGGCCATCCATTTATGTGTATTGTTGGGGTAAAGGTTACTGTGTTGAATGTGTTGTTTCGCATCAATAAGCATTCTGACCAATCACAGACATGCGGTGAAGTGTGTGAATGCAGCAGAGAATCAGTCGTTTAAATGACCCTGCAGGCGATAATCTGTCAGAATGATCAAGGTTTAGGCAGTCTTATCAACAGATGCGTGTTCAATGCTTCATAAAAACAAGCACTTAAGAAACATCACCTGACATTCCTAAACCTTCAGAATTAAACAAAGTTGGGGCGTTCGTGTAATGCCATTGGTGTACCCTGCAAATGAGCCTCGCAACAAAACTAGAAGGCTCACGTTGTAATCAACATAGACACAATGTCAAAAATGTATTTATTGTGTAATGTAGACTACTGTGTTGATTATAGCAGTATTGTTCATATAAATCCAGAACTGTGTGGGTAGACAGTGACTGTAGACAATATTGTACAATGGAAAGGGGTTATTAACTTAATAATTAAAATAATTAAAGTTCATAAATATTATTTAAAACATTATAAATTGTGATTACAATATTAAGGAAAATAATTAATTTTGATTTTTTTTTTAAATTAGAACTATGGCCCAAAGCTTTAATATGCCCCATCTGTCTCCCTCGTCATAGAATTATGGTGTGCTATAGTTTCCTGTTGGCATTTAGATGTTTAGGATAAGGTGGCAGTGAGCGAAAGAGT
>JAZGTK010003522.1:0-27106 GCA_036877625.1 Ambastaia sidthimunki
TGTCGTGTCCTTAGGCGTGTCATGGCTGTGGCTCTGGATCCAAGTGTGATTGCAGTGGTGTAAAAGGACAGAAGGTAAGTGTGAAACAGCCACACATGCAGACTGACACCTGTGTGAAAATATAAAATGTATTTTTACACTAGCAGAGAGTTAATGACTTTTTTATTTATTTAATGTACAGATATCCACTGCCCTAAATGGTCTGTGGAATTAATTTCTTTTTAATCTTTTGTTTTTCTTTAATTTATTCCTTACTGTAATGATAGGGTGAGCAAGGGTTCCCAGGATTACCTGGCCAGCCAGGTGTCCCAGGTTTCCCTGGACCAGAAGGGCCAATTGGACCACGTGGAGAAAAGGTCAGTTCACAGTGTCCATCAGTTCATCAAACAGTTCTGGTTGATCAGCAGTTACATGCTGATCAACCAGAAACAATTATCGATCAGCTGCACTGACATACAGTGATGCAGTTGCTTGTGCTATAAAGTCAGTGTGTGAAAACATTATTGGGATTTGACTCTCAGTCTCTGTTTTCCAGGGTGATGATGGATCTCCAGGACCAGCCGGACCCAAAGGAATAAGAGTGAGATTTTCTTAGGAACATCTTCTTCATAGCTGGTCTAGGTTCATTCACAAGTGCTGACTGTTTCATTTTTTATTTTTCCAGGGACCTTCTGGATTGCCAGGATTCCCAGGAACACCAGGAATTCCAGTAAGTGAATCATTTGTGTTGTTTCTAGACTTTTTTAAAAAAAGTCAAACTGTAGACAAAATTGTTGTCTATCTAATAAATTGCCAGTATTTCTTACACCACATGTAAGACTTTCTTGACGTGTCAAGATGTTGTTTTGTGCTTCTCCTAATGTTAAATCTCATTCTCTGTGCTCTTTTTGACTGACAGGGTCTCTCAGGACAGGATGGTGCACCAGGACCCAGGGGAATTCCAGGCTGTAATGGAACTAAAGTATGTAGCAATACTCGTCAGTAATTAACCCTGTATTAGTGCATTGATCCATTAATTAAAACAGGACAAATGACAATAATAAAAAATATAACTATGAAATAGATGTATATATGGAAGTATATAATTTTTTGTAGGGTGAAAATGGATTTTTAGGAAGTCCGGGTCTGCCAGGTATAGAGGGACCACAGGTTAGTAAAGAATGCAAGGATTCTTCTTTATACTATTGTTTCTATATTGTCGGGTCATTATTGTTTAAATATGTATTTTTGTCTTGTCTCCACAGGGTCCACCTGGTTTTCCAGGACAAAAGGCAAATATTTTAATTCAATAATTCTCATGTTTATATTCTAAACATGGATTTTGAAATAAATTTAAATTGGAAACAAATTAACAAAAATGTGAAACAATATATAAATAACTTCTCCGATCTGCTGCAGGGAGAACCAGGGGAAGTCATAGAAAATATTTTTTCAGAAAATGGAGAACCTGGTTTTGGTGGTTCCACTGGCTCCAGGGTAAGCATTCATTGATTCATTATCAACAGAACTGCATTTTGACAGATAAAAACTCTTGTGAACGTCTAAATGGTTTGGCGCTATTTCGAAAAAAGGGCTAATTTGACCTACACACTTGCATTAATAAGTGTGCCCGCATTTCTTTGTTTCTTATCCACATTGAGTACTGTACTGACAAATAAAGTAGTTTTGGACTAAACATGAATTGATGGCTCATAACATTCTGATTTTATGGTTAACATATAGGGAGATCCTGGACCCCAAGGTTCTCCAGGTCCTGTTGGTCCTCCTGGTCCAAGAGGTTATGAGGTAGGGCAATGTCTGTTCATTATGAGGTATGGCATACTCTGACCAACTGTCTGAATCACACATAGTTGTACAGTGGCCTGTAGCCAAAGCATGTTTCAGTGGCTTCTCACATTTTTTTGGTTTAGTTTGAACAAACTAAAGAAGGTGGATTAGTTTTAAAGCAGTAAGCGGGTTTCATCGCCAGGATAATTTAGCAACACTGCTGACCTGCTTCGGAGGTTTTATTCTGGTTAAGAGATCACAAACCCAAACTGGACCAATCAGCTGTCAGCAAAGTATCATAAATCCTAGTCAACCCCTTATAGTTAATAAAAAGGGCACTTTGGCAGGAAAGAACTTTCAGGGATAGACACATTTTGTTATAATGTACCAAAGGACAATAAAAACCACAATTCCACATTGAATTAGTTCAAACTTTTCAATTTGTAACTTTTAAGTTTATTTCTGACTTTGTTGTTTTTAAATTAGTTTTCAGCTGATTTTAATTCTCATTGCGATGCTATAAAACATACTGTGTAAAAATATTTACACAATCAGCTATTCTTTTGAGCATTGGCAATGAACCAATATTGCTTTTTGCTGTTAATATAGTTTTTAAACTCATATTTAAGCATGATAAATTCTTGTTCGTCACTGGAGAATTACATCTATTTTGTAGGTTTATGTATAATTTGCTCATATAATTTTAGCATTTTCAATTAATCATAATATATTATATCCTTTAGGGTCGCCCAGGCCCTCCTGGTCTACCAGGACCAAAGGTAAGTATTCTGGAATAAATTCTGGAGTAATACTGGAGTTAAAGGACACTGTGTCAAGTTAAAAAGTTAATGTTTACATGTGTCAGTGTTTATTGTGCTTAATATGTTGCTTTACTCTACAGGGAAACATGGGATTAAACTTCCAGGGACCAAACGGAGAAAAGGTGCACATAATTTACTATGACAAAAACACATGTATGTACAATAGGGTTATTAACAAAGGAAGATTTAATGTGTGTGTGTTTACTTGGGTGTGAAGGGTGAGCGTGGATTAAAAGGACCTCCAGGGCCACCAGGACAGGTGGGAGAAGTTTCAGGCCCACCATACACAGAAATTCAACAAGGAGAAAAGGTACAAGACACAGAATATGTATTCATACATGATGTCAAATGGTTTAAGCATTCTTGAGTTAAACAGGCCTATTATAGTGATTTTTAATATGTTTTTATAGGGTGATCGAGGTCCATCTGGAGATCCTGGGTTTCCAGGCCCCCCTGGACCTCCTGTATGTTCCTTTTTGTTTGTTTTAAAAATATTTGTCTGTTTAACATTTATTTTCTGGTGGAAGCATGAAGATCGAGATAGATAGATCTTTAGCTAGATAGATAGCTAAAATGTGGTCACAATTCATTCCAGACCAGTAGGGCATTTGAAATTAAAAATTTCAAATGAAATTTTGGATGGTGTATGTCTGGTTGTTAATGTAGCCAAGTGCTATCCAATTGTGGCATGTTGACTAAAAATGCACGTTAATGTCAGGGGAAAAAGGAAAATAGACATTATATTAAACAGAATATGCATTGATCCTAAAACCAAATGTCTTCATTGGTTTAGTATTTATATAGTCATCTCTTGCTGACAGGGTCCTCAAGGTGGTCAAAAAGGTGAGAAAGGACAACCAGGGGAGCCTGGAAAGAGGGTGAGTGGAAGTCCACAGAGACCCAAGCACACAGTGAAGCTTACACATTACAAAAGGCAGCATATTTTGATGTTTACATGGTGATATTTGTTATTGCAAGGGAAAACCTGGCAAAGATGGCAACCCAGGGATCCCTGGATTTCCAGTAAGTGTCTATAGCTGTAGTAACTAAAGTTTCTGACATGGTGATATTATGTTATGACGTTTCTTCTGACATATCTCTCTTAGGGTGACACAGGAGAACCAGGTGCTCCTGGTTTGTCTGGGCAAGACGGTGTAAGAGTAAGTACAGAACTTTTTTCCATAGTGTAAAAACAATTTTAGGTTATTTATAATAAGCAAGTTAATATGATATATATTTCCATTAATGATTATTTGTTTTAAGGGTGAGAAAGGTAATCAAGGACCTCCTGGACCTCCAGGAAATGGGGTATGTCTAATATTTCTTAGTTTAATTCTAACTTCTGTTTTGTAATTGCATAGACCCAGTATTGATATAATTTGTTTTTCAAAATGCCTTCCTGTTCAAACACTAGGTCGTGCCATTCCCAGGTGAAGGACTGAAAGGGGAATCTGGTCTCCCTGGACAACCTGGTCCTAAAGGAGACAAAGGACTTCCAGGTTTGGCGAACATCACTCACTAGGTCAAATAATTAATAATTCTTGGTTCTTAAAGATTGGATCCTATGGAAGAACTTTTAATTTATGTAGCTATAAGCATCTTAATGTTCAACTAGAACTCTTACATAACATAACTTCGGTACCTCTCTACTCTTATTTCTCAACTAGGTATACAAGGACCACCTGGTTTACAAGGTCCCCCGGGTAAGCAGCATGCTGACAAAACATCAGTTAAGGAATATCAGCAGCAGGTTTTCAAACATTTACTGTATATGCATGAAGTATCTTCTGTTAATTATAGGAATTGGAGGTCCAGGACCACCTGGTCCACCAGGTTTACCTGGAGAGCGGGGAGAAAAGGGTGATGAGGGACAGCCTGGAATCTCTCTCCCTGGGCCACCTGGGAGACCAGGTTTTCCAGGTCCCCAAGGACTCCAAGGGCCTCCTGGTCCCCCAGGAATAGTCAACGGTGACATTGAATGTCCACCTGGCCTCCCTGGTCCTCCTGGCCTGCAGGGAGAGCAAGGATTTCCTGGAGAATTAGGACAAAAAGGTCTGCCTTTTATTTTATTTTTGGATACAAATTTTGTTTGTATAGATATAAGAGGTGTACCAACAATTATAATCAACCAATGTGGTTTTTGATGAAGCTGGTTGAAAGGAGAGTTAGAAGCTTAAACTAGATAGGAAAACCTGGTAGAAAACCAGCATCCTTTGCCGAGACCAGCATCCAAAACAACATATATAAATATAAATTGTACCCAGTCACATAAAGCAGTGTATTTATGCACACACATATACACTTTTCAGTAGAAAATATATGTCTAATAATCTATTATGTCTGTTGTACTAGGTCAAAAAGGAGAGACATGTGTGAATTGTTTTATTAATGGAAACCCTATCCCTGGAACTAAAGGGGATTCAGGTCCTTCTGGAATTCCAGGTAAGATTTAAGTCAACTTAATAGAAGCACTCTTATATGGCATGATTTTCTTAGGCAGAAAGTGGTGCATTTTCTGCTCCAGTATTAAAAATATGTATAAAGTAAATAAAATAATATTCTGATTCTGGTCTGGTTTTCAATACTTATGGACACATCATACAAAATGGAGACTGAAGTCTCAGAAAACAAAGCTATTTGAATATATAGATACATTTCAAGCTGCTTATCCTGATCTCAGGTGAACCTGGGCTGCCTGGTCCAAAAGGAGACAGAGGATTCCCAGGAGTGCCAGGGCTCATGGGTCAACCTGTGAGTGCTTGGTCCCCATGTTTCTCCCCATGCTGACCACCTCAATTTATGTTTGAAGTGACAACATTCTTTACATTTGTTCAAATTACCCCACACTGTTCACACTGTCATTTCAGTATGTGATCGATATGTATCTACTTTTCAGGGTTTACCTGGGCCTCAGGGTGTCCCTGGATTACCTGGAGAGAAGGGTGACCCAGGTGATGCCTTCTCTGTTCCGGGTGTGATAGGAGAAAAGGGAGACACAGGTTTTCCTGGTCCTCCAGGACTGCCGGGACTGGAGGGAAGGCCTGGTCAAGATGGAATACCCGGTCCCCCTGGCCCCAAAGGACCACCTGTGAGTGTCGGTTTAGGACAGCTTCTGTGTCCATTTTAAACAAATTATTTATCAAAAATCCATGGAGTACTACATACAGTTAAAATTAGAAAAGGGTCATGTAATACATTTGTCATGTTTTCCTGATGTCTGCTTATAATGTTAGTAAACGTTTTCACATCAAAATCAGTCGTAATTGTGTTTTTTATGTTTTCTACATAAGACCCCAGTTCTGTCTCCCTGAGAATTAAACAGGTCATTTTTGGCTGCTGTGTTGTAAAGGATTCTGTGTAAACACTCATTTTGCATAACAAACTAATTGATTATCTGAGATTTGTCTTTAACATCAAAGTATTGGGTCACAGCATAATTTATGTGACCATTATTTGTATGAGGCCCTATAAATCATTTTAAGCCGGGTTCTCACATTCTTAAGGGCTCTGCACTAGTAAAAGGTGCACAAGGTCCCCTAGGTGACCCTGGCTTGCCAGGTCTTCCAGGAGACAGGGGTTTGCCGGGTCCCCCAGGCTTTGGGCCTCAGGGACCCCCAGGAGAGAAAGGTATCCAGGGTGTTTCAGGAAGATCAGGCGCACCTGGAGCACCAGGTAAGAAGTCACACTATTCTCTTGTCAGATAATGTCAGAAAAAGTTATATTGCTTGTCGGTTTTGGACATTATCTTGGAAATTACATTATCTCAATGTTGCTATAAATGGATAGGTCAAAAAGGTGAACCTGGGCTGGCTGTGGGAGAGAAAGGTGAGCGTGGACCTCCAGGACGTGACGGAGATCCTGGTTTGCCAGGAAGTCCAGGTAAAAAGTAAAAATGGCAGATAGTAAAATAGTAAAAAAGATTTAAACCTAAATGCATGTGGGACAAATTTGGAAGTTTAACAGAGACTGGTCTCTTATCTGTACAGGTAACCTTGGATCACCTGGACAGCCTGGGTTTCCAGGCCTACCTGGAACCAAAGGAGAGCCTGGTCTTCCTGGAATTGGCTTGCCAGGACCCCCTGGTCCTAAAGGTTTGTCCTAAAGTATTCTTTTAGTTTAACCACTAAAACCACTGACACATCTGGGTCATTTATTTTTGTTGTTCATGTAAAAAATACTATTTTGCAAAATATCGCTGATATCACTAGGTGCATGTGTTATATCTATATATACGTTTTCTTTTTTTGCATGGTAAAGAGCCATTTTGTCCATATGACTAACAATTTTGTCCCGGTTCTCAGGATTTCCTGGTATTGCTGGTACCCCAGGTGGGCCTGGTGTTCCTGGGCGGCCAGGCTTGGACGGACTGCCCGGTCAGCCTGGATTACCTGGACCCAAAGTATAAAACATTATACACTATACATGCACTATACAATAAACAAATATAAGCTTACCAAATTTACTAATATGATTATCTCAGATTGAAAAGTAAGAACATTCAGTCAGCCTTAAGCTTAAATTGTTGTAATAATGTATTTGTTTCTAAAGGGAGAGCCTGGTTATGGTCTGCCAGGTCCTGTAGGTCCGTCAGGACTTCCAGGGACTAAAGGTTCACCTGGCACAAAAGGGGGTCCAGGTTTTCCTGGAAACCCTGGTGCACCAGGGAGACCAGGTCTAGATGGTGCTCCTGGATTTAAAGGTAGAGAATTATTAATGTCTAAACTGTGTGTACACCAAGGTACAACAGAAATATAGTAACATAGAATTCTAAAACTTTGCTTTCTCTGTTTAGGTGACCCTGGATCACCTGGTGGTCCTGGTCCTCGTGGCCCTCCGGGGCCCCCTGGTTTTGGTGTTCAGGGTCCACCTGGTCCTCCTGGAGCTCCAGGCCCCATAGGGTCTCCAGGTAGTTGCCAGTAGCTGTTTCAGTGTCCTGTCTTAATTCCGTGTGAGACTAAAAATGTCTATCTTAAATTTGACATTATTCTGACTTAAATCATATTTCAGAACAAGCACATTTCATATGTCCCAGGTCAAAAATTGATTATAGTAACTCAATAATGATTCTGTGACACTATTGTTAATAAAATGCTATTGTCATTTATTTCTATACCAGGATTTCCTGGTATTAATGGAGAGAAGGGAGATAGTGGATCTCCAGGTGTGAGTATTCCCGGGTTGCAAGGTGACAGAGGAAGCCCTGGTCTTCCTGGGCCTCCTGGTCTAACTGGCCCACCTGGTGTTCCAGGAACATCTGGTCAGAATGGTCTATCTGGACTGCCTGGTAATAGACTATAATAAAAAGGGGTTAATATGCTACCAGTAACATCTAAGCAATATTATTTGCACTTTTAACTTGGACTGTATTCATGTATTGTTTTGTTTTTACAACCTGGATTTTTCTTCTCCAAACCTATATCATTAATGCAGGATCTAAAGGGGACATGGGCATAATGGGTGCCCCAGGACTGCCTGGTGCCCCTGGCAACCCTGGCAGTCTAGGCTTTCCAGGACCAAAAGGTCAGCTACCATGTTTTTCTTCTTTTCAGGTCTTTAAAGAAAAAAAAGTCAGTCACACAATGAAACATTGTTCTTCTCTGTGCACCTGCAGGAGATGATGGTGTTCCAGGACGTCCAGGAAACCCTGGGTATGAAGGACCGAAGGGAGACAAAGGTGAACCAGGCCTTCAAGGTCCACCTGGAGATATCACATCTAGTCTTGGAAATAAGGGACAAAAAGGAGAACTCGGAATTTCAGGTGAGGCAGTCTAAGGTTAAGCCCGAAATTTCAATAGAAGTAAAGATAGTTAAGATCATTGGGGGTGCAAGCACAGCTAATAAGCAGGTTTACCTGCTCAAAACAAACAACAGCAGTAGTAGTGCCACACAGTTTACAGCAATACAACCATGCAACCATAAAATAACCATTTACAGAAATAGAGCAAAACTGTAGCAAAGACAATGCTAATAAAATGCACCAAAGATCTGATAATGCATCCTATCTGCATATCCCTTTACCTTTTTGTCTATATGTAAGGTCTGTATAATATTACAAGCATCTTGCAAATTAAAATACATACTATCTTGCAAATGTTCTTTATTAGTTGCATTTTTAACTGTTGCTTGTGGAACACTTTTAAATAATGAATAATTTATTAATTGAATATTTACAAAACATTTGCAAATACGCACTTTATATTATGGACATATTATATTTTGTCCCAAGGAATGTGAATGATTCTGCACATAATATGTCAGTATAATTCTAATATGTAAATGTAACAAATGTTGTAAAATAACGCAATTTTACTGGATGCTAAAGTGCATCTTTGCTACTTTTAATAGATAACAGTGGCATCACATAATGGCAACAGGTCTTTTATATAGCAAAAATAAGTTTTCAATCTCTGCATGTACTGTATCTTGGATACTATGATTCTCTTTGTCATACAGGTTTAAGTGGACCACCAGGAGCAAAGGGTATTGCTGGTGTCCCTGGAGACCCTGGTCTCCCTGGGCAAGATGGGAGGCCAGGACTACCAGGACCTTCAGGTAAAGCAGGAATATGAATATACATACAAAAACATATGTAAACATGGATAAGAATTAATCAGTTAAAACCATCTAAAACATCTTTGTTCAGGTTTGCCTTTTTGCCAGACCCAGATCCTTAGTTGTGTAGTGTAAAGTATATAGACTAGTATTTAGATAAATTAGGTTTCTGTTGACCAATAATTAATTGTTGTTATTTTGTTTAGGCCCTAAAGGGGATCCTGGTCTCCCAGGAAATCCAGGGGCCCCGGGAGCCCCAGGACTGAAGGGTAGCATGGGGGAGATGGGATTACCAGGTGAGCCCCTCATTTTCACAAGCTCTAAACAAAATACCCATGTCCCGTGAGTGTTTTAAACCTTGAAGCTAGACTAAGATGATCTTTTTCATTATAGGATCTCCTGGAGTAAAAGGAAACTCTGGCCAACTTGGCCGGGATGGCCAGCCCGGAACACCAGGAACACCTGGTTTTCCAGGACCCAAAGGTGATCCTGGCTCACCAGGATATGGAATACCAGGAAGTCCTGGACCACAGGTAAGAACAAATTATTTCTTGTCTGTACACTGACATTGGTGTAATTTAGTATTTTAATGGTGTACCATATATATCATACGGTACAATGTGTTTGATAAGTGATAAACAAAGCTTTTAAAATTATGTTTTGTAAGCAGTTTGCTGTTAAATTTTCAGGGTCAACCAGGCAGTTCAGGATTTCCCGGAACCCCAGGGCTGAAAGGCCAGCCTGGTCTTCCTGGACCTCCAGGGTTGACTGGAAACCCTGGATCAAAGGGTGAACCAGGACTCTCAGGAATACAAGGTGCACCTGGCATTCCTGGACCCAAAGGGGCAGATGGACCTCCAGGTCCTCCTGGCCTTAGTGGAGCACCCGGTAAGCCAGGAGACCCTGGACGACCTGGATTACCTGGCATCACTGGTGATAAAGGTCTGGCAGGTCGTGATGGTATTCCAGGACCAGCAGGACAAAAGGGCGAACCAGGTTAGTCACTTTTTCACTCACCTGTGCAAAAACCTCTGTAATAACCATATGCACTTTATGTAACATACTGAATGCAGAGTAAAAGGTACAGAAAATATATTATATAGCTAGTGTAACATATGTACACAAAATAATTTCTCTTTACCCAGGTGCTCCAGGCCTTGGTGGCCCAGGCCCATCTGGATTGCCAGGGATACCAGGTAAAGCACTGAGTTTTTCTTAATCTGTTTTTACACCTGAAAATGCTATTAGTTTTCTCATGACATTGTACTTCAGTAAACTTACAGGAATTTACTTGGAATTGTTTTTCTTGTGTCCCAGGGCCTAAAGGAGACCCTGGTTTTCCAGGACTTCCTGGTAGTCCTGGTTTTCCGGGTCCAAAGGGTGACCCAGGATTTCCTGGGTTGCCTGGCCCATCTGGTCCTGTAGGACCACCTGGCCCTCCAGGTCCAGGCTTGCAAGGGCCTAAAGGTAACCAAGGGCAGCCTGGTCCACCTGGAAGAACTGGTAAGTTAAACATCTCATCCATATAGCCAGCTCTGCCCTCTAAATTATACGACAGGTCAAAGTGATAATATCCAACTGATATTTGCTTTTATATTCATTATATACATTTTATAAATGGGATCCCTGTGGCATATTCATATTTACAATTTAAGTAATCCTGCATGAGGAATAGTTTATTTGTCAATATTAAACCATATATAACTGTATAAAGTGCTTTAATTAATATTTCCAAATTGTTGGAAAGCCTTAGCATTTTAAGTGTGAGACAGAGGGTATACTGGCTTTAAGTAGAACATCTTTGTTTGTTGGACTGATTTGCATGAGATGTTGCAGAAGCAAATTGTCATTGTCATATCACTATCACTTCACACTTACACACACTCACTCTCAAATCAAAAAGCTTGAGGCACATTTGTGTTTCATTCACTGCAAATGATCTTCTGTTGATCATCACTCCATTCCTTGTGTTCAAATCAGTGCAAAAATGTTGGTTTGTTGTGTGTTAAATAGATAAAAATGTGCATGTTTTATGCAAACGACCGCAATAATCTGCACACTTTGAGGTCAGCGGAAAACTCCAGACTGCACAGAATTGAAATGCTTAATGCTTATTGTTCAAGTATTCATCTTGTGTGTTTATTATATGCGTTCTGCTGCCAATTCGACTTTACATTCTCTCAGCTCTTTTTTTTATACATTTTACTGTGTTTTAGTGAAGGGAGAAGTCTGCAAATTCAGTCTGGGCTTTCCTATGAGTATTATACACAGTGTCTGATTCCTCACTCACCATTACCTGTTCACCTGTCCAGTCATCTGTCATTTGTCACGTTTGTGTCTTCACTTCCACCCCTTTCTTTCTGTTCAGCAATAGAATCTGCAGGTTTCACAGGTTATCTGAGTCTTACTAGAGTCGGTGGTTATGAGGGTCACCTGATAAAATCTTTATGTTCACAGTACCTGCCTGCCTGTCACAGCACTATTGCATGAGCAATAAGCTTATTGTTAAGAAATAAACAGCCAGCACAGAACTATATAAAATGGGCTTTTTAAAATGAGCAAATAAATAAAAGCAAACACTTTCTGCTTGTGCTGTTTGCATATATAGCTTTTGGTATAAGTGATTTAGATAATAGTTAATAGATGCAATAGTCTACAGTGGTTTTTGGAGTCAACAAAAATGTGCCCATTTTGTCTAGTTTCTGATAGGCTTATATTACCAGTACATACTGGGTATGAATTGTTTTCTGTTTGTTGCATCATGGCTCTGCTCCTCCTGATGACATGGGATCATTGCAGGCCCTGCAGGTCAGGCTTTTCCTATTCTAGAGCTGAGCTAGAATTTTCTAAATGATTTTACAGTATGTAACTGTATTCAAAAAAGTGTTTCAGTTTTATTTAATTATTCCTGATTCATCTGCATTGTGTGTGGCTAGTAACAATCTTTGTGTAATTCTTTTCTAATATCCAAAGAAAATCTATTTGTAATGGTAAAAGTTAGCATTCTTCTAATTCTATTTAAATATAGATTTTCCAACGCTGTTTGAATTATGCACGTCTCTTGTAAATCTTAAAATAATCAAATGGCTTAACAAGAATGAAACTGAATTTGTGCACATAAAAGTGGTCAGTGTTGTAAATGCCAAGCTTTTTGTTGGGCATCGCATTTGTAAAGCTGTTGTAATCTATTATATAAGTAGGTTATGTTGCTATGCTTTTTATTTAAACATGTAATTTTGTTCCTTGCATTTTCTCTTTTTTGGACTTTTGGAACCTGTTCACCTTTGACCCTGCTTTAGGTCCAGCAGGTTAGCCCCTTGGTTTGATCCTCACCTATGTCATGCTGTGCACTTCTGTTTGTTATTACATGTTTCTAAATAAGAGGTTGGGGTGGGATAAGTTATATTGTCATTTCATTTTTTACTTCCGTTCTTTCATTTTCTAAAAAACTTTCTTTACTTCTATCCAGAATATCCCAGAACCATAAAATACACATCTGTGCTATACAGAACAATATACAGTACACATAAGAAACATACACACAAACGCAGATGTCATTGCTGGTTTTAACGGTTTTGACAATGCTTGCATTATATAACATTTATGCAAAGTCCTAAATGATTTCTTTTCTATCAAAATTAAGGTCCCCCTGGTCCAGAAGGTCCCCGTGGGCCTCCGGGCAGTGGAGGAGTGAAGGGGGAGAGGGGCTTTCCTGGCCTGCCTGGGACACCTGGTGCACCTGGACTGAAAGGAGATAATGGTTCCCCTGGCTTCCCGGTAAGCATGTGTTCTAAGATTTAAGGGCTTTGTTATACTTTGAAGTCTGGGTTGATTTAGAGGATAATGTACGATCAGATGGTCGTAATGACTGATTAACCATGCATTATGCCTCACTTATTCAATTGAGTAGATAATAAGTTGGTTTTGTTTTTGACAAGGGTAATCCAGGCCCTCCAGGACGTAGTGGGCTTAAAGGTGATATTGGACCTCAGGGTGTTCCTGGATTCCCAGGTCAGTTATCCTCATTTAACTTCTAAAGGTGTAGTTTACCTAAAAATGTCATTCTTTTTCATTATGTCATTATTTAATTACCTCATGTCATTCCAAACATGTATGCTGGTCATTATTCACCAATAATATCTCCCCCATATAATGAGAGAATGTTTGTTTTTGTGTTAACACTTTTAACTGGAGTTAAACATTTGCTTATTTCATAGATTTATTGATAAGATTGTCTTGTGCACACATTCTTTGTGTTTTGTAGGAGGCAAAGGACAGCCTGGTACACCTGGTCGTGCTGGCTCTCCTGGAAACCCTGGTGAAGTTGGAATTCCAGGTATGTAATTATGAAACTTGTGCATAATACTTATCTTTATACATCCAATAAAAATACATCTTTAATATTTCTCTTGCCGCTGATCGTAGGACCCCCAGGAGTTCCAGGTATAGCTCCAGCGCCTATTGTTTTGAAGGGGGAGCATGGTCCTCCTGGACCTTCAGGTCTTCCAGGAATCAAAGGCCCTCCAGGAACCCTGGGATTGCAGGGTCTTCCAGGTTAGTGGTTAATGTTTAGTACAGCTGGGATAGATCGTTACTAACCATGTCATCCGTACCATCACATATCTGTGATGGATAACGCTGACATCCACAGCGTACCGTCTCATATTTGTGATCAGAAAACAAGAGGTGAAGTCACAAATACAGTTAAGTGCAGGACTGACACCAAAACATCAAACAAGTACTCTTATGTATTTACGTACATAAGTAAATAAAAGTATATGGCACTAATAGGAACATATAATTGACATTGTTCTCCTCTATAGTGTCCACTGCAAAATGCATTGTTTATTAGTTTGCACCTTAAAGAGTGTAATTACTGCCACCTACTATTGGTATAGATTATCAACATATTCTAGCATATGTAGTGTTATCTGTGCTCAAGTTTCAGCTTGTGGTGCACCAGCACATTGTTCCTGTTTCCACCTTGTGCTGTAATAACTCAAGCTGGGAGGGTCAGTCATGAAATTCTAAACCTATGTATGAAAGGGTCAGAAAAGGTTGGTCAAGACTATAGTGCTTAGTTTTTCACAACCTTTTCATTATGTCTGGTGTGACTTTCAGGTTCACCTGGCAGCCCTGGAGACCCAGGTCAAATGGGACTTCCAGGATTTAGTGGCCCACCTGGAAGGAAGGGAGATTTAGGACCAGCTGGACAACCAGGTAAAGTTAAAATATTGTTACAATTTAAAGACTAAGACCCATTTTTGTTTACTTAATATTGTTGGCCCCTGTGTTTGATATGAGATCTGTATAAAGGTGTTGTCCCCTTTTAAAAATAATGTCTCGTAAGCTCTGAAAGTATGAAACAGCAGGCAATGAAGTGCATTAGAAAGCGTTTGCTTTAAACAATGTCTTCATGTATTAGCCTCACAATCATCATAATGTAATTATTAACAGGTCCACAAGGTTACCCTGGCCCTCCTGGTCCAGATGGTCCTCCAGGTCCTCCAGGCTCCTCAGTACCAGGGCTTTCTGCACACGGTTTTCTGATCACACGCCACAGCCAGACCACAGAAGTGCCATTGTGCCCTCTGGGCACAAACCCTGTCTATGATGGCTACTCTTTACTCTATGTGCAAGGCAATGAGAGGGCTCATGGACAGGACCTGGGTGAGTATTGCCAGGGTTGCACACTGGAGAGCAAATATATTACACACATACATACAGAGCTCATATGGTGGACCCAGAAGGTACTTGGACATTTAAATCATGCTTAAAAATCTATGAAATTAGGTAACAAAATATCAAATCATATGGCGTCTTGTTGCTAGACCTCCTCTCATAAATTTCTCAATTACTTGTAACTTAGGTCCAAAGGTTATTTTTAGGAAATAATTCTGTTAACTGACAACCAGAAAGTGTCCAAATGCATTTTGCTTCATTTTAAAAGCATATCTCCTGAATAACACATCTGTTGTCTACAGCTATAAACCTTAAATTAAATATTTTAAAGTGTTTATTGTATATTTCATTATAATAAGTATTACTTGGCTTGAAATTTTAATTATGAATAATTTAAAATAATTCATACATTATTTAGTGTTTCAGTACTCAAGTATTCAAATCATTTTGAATGCTGCTGTATGTATGATTTTCTTTCTTAGATCACCCATATCATGAATATTCCATGTTTTTTTATATTATAGGCACGGCTGGTAGTTGCTTACGTCGTTTCAGCACCATGCCTTTCATGTTCTGCAACATCAACAATGTTTGCAACTTTGCCTCCCGCAACGACTACTCCTATTGGCTGTCCACACCAGAGCCCATGCCCATGAGCATGGCACCCATCACTGGAGAGAGCATCAAACCTTTCATCAGTAGGTAAGAGACAATCACATTAACAGAGGCTACATTGTATCATGAGTAAGGTAGGAGTCTGTTTGCACAGAAAAGCTAGTATCCAATAGCCTTAGCAAGGTACAGTAATCATAATCTATTGCACATGATGCATGTTTTGTGTGTGTATTTGTAGGTGTTCTGTGTGTGAAGCCCCGGCCGTGGTGATTGCTATACATAGCCAGACCATTCAGGTGCCATCCTGCCCACAGAACTGGGAGACCCTTTGGATTGGCTACTCTTTCATGATGGTGTGTTACATAAAAACTCTGCTAAGATTATCTCTCAGATACAATGCACTTACAATGCACAGTTAAGTCTGTCAGTTGATTTATAATAAGCAATGATTGACATGAAAAATCTCATCATTTTTTGTAGAAAACAGTATATAGTCACATTTTGGGGAACAAAAAAAAATATGTGTAATATTTTACACATATCTGCACAGATGACACGCGTTAGTAAAATGTATGTGCATGTCTATATAACAAGACTATAACAACCAAAAAATAAATTCAACAACACAAAAAACTCCCCATACATAAATGCATCAATGATGTTAAAGCTGCATTCTGTAAGTTTTTTGGTTAAAAAAAGCAAAAAAAACAATTAATGAGAAAGTACGTAACAGATCAGTGTTCAAAACTTTCCCAGGAAATGTTAGTTTGGCTTGTGGATACATCACATCTGTTAAAAGGAAGAAGATTGCGCTATATCAGCTACTATATGGTGGAGCATTTGTACAATTTAAACTTTTCATCAACATTAAAAAAAATAACTTCAAGTAACTTCAAGTAAATTAAATGCAATTTAATTGTATTTAAAATGCAATTATCAGAACTCTTATCAGCATATTACATAGCATTCTGTCTGTGTGTGTGTGTGTGACAGCACACCAGCGCTGGTGCTGAGGGCTCTGGTCAGGCTCTTGCCTCTCCCGGCTCCTGTCTGGAGGAGTTCCGTTCTGCTCCATTCATCGAGTGCCACGGTCGAGGCACCTGCAATTATTATGGCAACTCATACAGCTTCTGGCTGGCCACTGTGGATAAGAATGAAATGTTCAGGTTAGTACAATATGCACAATAATGACAATAGTCATTAGAAGATACTACATATTTGTATTTAAAGTTTGTATTAAGACAAAGAAAATTGTTACAGCTGAAAAAACCTACAGCATTCTTGCAAAACCTTGCAAATATCACACTGTATACAGCTCCCATGAATGCCCAAAATACTTGTTTACAGCTGCTTATGCTTGCAGTTGATAGACCCTAATCATATTCTGTCTTTGCCCAAACAGAAAGCCACAGTCAGAAACACTCAAAGCTGGAAACCTGCAGACCAGAGTAAGCCGCTGTATTGTGTGTATGAAGAGGACGTAGTGACATTTGTGCAGTCTGTTGTTGAGGATCAGCCATCATCTGCAGCAACTGCATCCACCTCACTGAGACCAGTGGAATTCTATTGGTGCTGTATTTTCAAGTTCAACTCACTATGGTGCTACTGTGCAACACAGCAAAGAAACTGAAAGAATACATTTATTAGTCTTTTTATTTTAAAGAAGTACCTCAAAACAAACATGCAGATCCAGCAAAGTGCCATGGCAGTTTGTGACACAAAGTGCATTAGAATTTTTTCTCTCGTTTTTCCTAAGAGATTTTATAGAGATTGTTTTCCTACAATATTTTCCTACAAAGTTTTGTTACATTAATTATACATTTTTGGGAGAAGCTCTCTCACTCTTTTCTTTACTTCTTATGAGTGGAATTGTCTCCATGTTACCAAATCGGCACTTTGAATATCAAAGAGAAGAAATGCACTGAAACGTTACATTTCCCCCTTCCTATCATCTGGTGATACTAACACTGCTGTATCAGGACGTTTGTTTTAGTAATGTGTCAGTTATCTTTTTGTATGTAATGTGTATATTATGTAAAACATCTTTTTAGTATAAAACAAAAAGGTTCTTTATAATAAATTTGTGTTTTTTTGTCAATTTACTATTAGTTTACATGTTCAGTTATACTGATGTTTGTACAAAGAACATTGTTCAAATGAAACAGTATTTTATTTAACTACAGGTCAATGACATTTCGTTGTTTTAATAGCCTATAATAATCTCTTCTCCATTCTGATTAAACCAGGAAGAAACTGTGGAACCCATTGAACGCTAATGCTATGAATTTGTAAAGCTTTCATTGGATCTGTGTGGTATATATTAAATTTGCTGACAGACAATGCTTCAACTTGAATGAATATGTTTTCAAAGTCATCATGGGGTGCTAAAATATGTATTTCTTATTTTTTTATGTTGGGTATCCTGAAGTTATTAAAACTTGACTGAAATAAAAGAAACAAATTGTCTGTACAAGGCTGTGGCATAGTTTCGAATTTTGGTTATTTTTCACACATAAAAAAAAATGTTTCTGCGTGGAAAAAGCCATGATGGTTGACCACTAGGGGGAGTACTGAGTCTAGGGATTTATAGGGTTGCACCAAACAGGGTGTGTAACCTTCAGTTGGTGTTTCAAGAGAGAAGAGTAAGAAATGTAAATGTTGAGCAAAACTATGTTTCTTCATCGACTACCCTGTGTTCCATAACTGTTATGTCAAAATGTATAATCATTTCCACTAAAAGAGAGGTTATTAGGACTGAAATAGTCAATTTAAGATCCAGTTGGAAAACTAAGTGTTAATATATGGTCACTGCTAAGCTCTCAATATGCAAACTACAGTTACCCATTTGCCACTGGGATAAGGGTCTTTGTTTCAGGAGCAAGGGGCAATGGCTAATAAAAACTCTTAATAAACCTTCCTGTGTAATTCCTAGAAAAGACAAAGCATTGTTTCTTAATGGTTTTGAAAGCTTGTCCCACATTCATCATTTGCTTGGGGTACATCCAGGCAGATGGCTTGAATTTTTTTTGCTACCCCAGGTTCCAGCTTTAAATGCTAAACTGTGATTGGCCATCTCCTATATAATCAACTATTTAACATACACATGCACACAGACAGAACCAGACCATTTTTTATTGCTAATATCTAAACTGGAAACAAATCTCTATTCATAATAAAACTTCCATAAAGTTAGTCACAAGTTATATTAAGGTCAGAAACAACTTCAGGCTCTGACAAAGTTTATTTGTGTCTATGAAATGATTCGAGGAACAAGATACGTCATTCCTATACAGCTGTATTTCCAAGGAATTTGCTCTTCAGGGGCATATCAGATGGCCTTGCATGATTTAGAGGACCTTTTCTTAATAAGCTTTCAGAAGGAAACCATGCTCATGTCTGTTTTGAAACATGAGCAGCTAGCAGCAAATACTACATCCCTTGAGTGTTGGATTCCTAATTGCTCCATGATCTCCGTTGCCAGTTAGTTCATGATCCACACATAGTCTAAACCCACAATTATACACATACTCACCTTTAGTGAACCAAGCTTGTTGAAGAAACCTAAGCTCCTTCTGACGCAGAGGCATCTATCTGAGGATGAGGTTGTCCTTCTGTGATCTGTAGTGGTGCAGCCAAGTTCAGCACATCTCCTGGCAATGCTTTGGGCAATACCACTAATGACTCACCATTCTAAAACAGCTCCATTCTACAGACTGAATCATTTTTAGAATACAGTTTCTTTCTGCTATGATTCCTTATGGGATATTAGGACCTGATATTTCACATCAAATAATATCAACCCACCACATCCAATGAGAAGAGGGTGAATGGCATAAAGCAGATATGAGATCACGTTACATTAGCTAGCAGTGCCAAAATGCTTACATTTAAATACAGAGACTCCAATTAATCCTTGTGTTGTCTTAAGGGTCAAAAATGACCCGTGGCCATTTTAACAGCAGAAAAAAAACCTATAAGATGTTTTTTCAACTTGAAATTTTACGACTTTTCCTAAAATGACCCCAACATAAAAAAAAATGAACCATTTTCCTATTTTCACAAAGGCTTTACACAGCTAGGGTACAAAGATTGTCTTAGGGGTAAATTTTGACCTGCCAGCTATAAAACCATTTATACACCACAAAAACTACTTTTTTTCCCTGCTTGTTTCCCTCCAATAAAATGCATTCAGAACTCCTTTCTGCTGCTTTAATGAATATGAATAATTTTATGAATACTGTCTTGCTAAAAACTTTCCACACCTATGTAGGTACCTTTAGCAGTAGAAAACATAAACATGTACTTTAGTAAAAAACAAGTGGTGCCCACTGATTAAATGTTGATGAAATACTGCACACTGAAGAGGGAAAACCTAGACATTATAGTTTGTGATGAATGATAAGGTTGTTTCTTCATGCAAAATAGATTTAAGGATTGAAATTAAATTTAGCTGCTTACTTTAGAGGTTTAGTGAAGGCGGGTAATTTTTGACCCTTAGGACAATGGGAGTATACAGAATTCTAAGACCACACAAGGGTTAGGCCCAGCATTATGAAGGTACAACAACAATGACTGGCATGGCTGCTCAGTGTATAAGGGCAGCTCCACAATCCAAACATTTCTATGCATGTCAGTGGATTTCAGCAGTGTTCTGGGGTCTTTAAGGTGCTAATGGTTTTCCAGTTTGTTTTGCTACGTGCTCACTTGTAACTAATCCCTGAGTTTCACGGAAAGCAGTTGACCACCACTGACAAGTTCAGCTAAAATGGCCAGTTATCCTCTTTAATTTCCCCAAGCTTCTTACTGACACTGTGCACAGGCATGCAACACTGAATGCATGCATTCAGCTGTGTTTGTGTGCGTGTTGAGGGCTGACTGTGCGTACCTAATGACGCATACATGTGTGGACTTTATCAGATACAGACCAAAGTCCATAAGGTTAAACAGAAAACACAAAAATGCAGCTCAAAAAACTTTGTATAAACTCTGTTTCACAATTTACTGATTCAAACACTTTTTTAGATAAGAAACTATAACACTACATAATAGACCCTATAGTTTTACTCACCGTGATCAGATCAAACAGCCTGTCATTGACTGACTGTGAAGAAGCTATAGTTTATAGTCTTTTGCTATAGTTCCGCTTTATTGTATTGGCCAGCTGTGTTTTCACTCTTTGAAATAAACTTAATAGCAAATGTTTTGATTCAGATAAGAGGAACTATGCAGCATGTAGTTGAACAGGTACAGGTGAACACAGACTTGGCCAATCCTCCAATCATGTCATTCGGTTATTTCTTAAGTTTTGTAGTCTATATAACAGTGCCATCTTCCAATATTGAATCAGATAAGAAGTCAAACGCTCATATTCCAAAATAATCTGTCTTATTTACATTAAAGAACTAGTGGTAGTAGTGTCACTGGATTTAAGTGCCCTGGATTTGTTTTCTCAAGCAAATACCAAAATTTATAACAAAATTTTAATTCAACCTGTATCTGGATGTTGCCCACACATATATTGAATGTGTTCTGATCTGTGATTTGTTGCAGACTTTAAATATCACAAAGAAAACGCATCAATTGTCTGCCTACAGAAAGAACTTATATGGTTGTCACCGTGCAGGAGTCTGACTCATTGTGATCGCATTTCAATGCCATGTGTAAACAGGGTCAAAAAGTGAGGCATCCCATTTATTACTTACCAATATGTACCAAGTAAAAAACAAACTGAACAGGTACAAATGTTACAGTAACTTTTTTTATTGCAATAGCTCTATTGAAAGCAAAAACAAAAAGATACAAACACTAAGCAATGCTCAAATGACTTCCCTGCTGGCAATTTCTCTTTTCCACCTGAGGAAAAAGGAAATGTCAATCAATTGCAAGAATAAAATAAAGCAGCAGTATGTACACATGGACACAGCCATAAAAAGACGTTAAAAGTTTTTCTTTTTTGTATGTTCATGACCTCCAACCTGAACTTTGTCAACTGTCAAGCTTGGACTTAAAAAAAAAACATGGTGTACAGAGCAAGACTGTACCAGAACATTAGTAAGATGTTTGACTAGTTACAAAGAGTACACAAGCAAGGGGATGCCCGGACTTTCCATCTCTTTGTTTTAGAAATGATGCAGATTCAACAAACTGCCTTTTGAAAAAGTTTCAGAGAAGATTAGCCAATTGAAATAAAGAAAATTAAAAAATAAATACAGGGAGAAACACATTAATGCCTTTGTACATCTGTCCTATGTAATCACTTGAATCAAGTTCCAAATTAAAATTTTAAACTCATGAAGATGGTATTTAAAATCATGGCAAAAAAGCCAACTTCATCAAATACAATATTAGCAAAAAGGCAGATTTTACATACTAGTTCATACAAATTGGCTGATTTAAAGCTTTTGTTTGACAAAAAAATTGGTTTCAGTATAACTGAAAGGTCAGTCTTACAGTTACAAATATTAAGTTAACATTGTTCAAAGACTATCCTGTACCCTCACTGATTTAAAAATAATTTATCACACTGAGGCAATCTGGGTCATAAATAGTTTAGTATTTAAGTAAAACAATTGGACAATAACAGCCAATCTGTGCTAGTTAAGATGTACTAAAAGTTTACTTTCATACCTTTGACAGATGAAGATTGTACCACATGTTTTTTTCACATTTGATTGTGCTGTTCAAAACATCTTACAATAAATGGGTTTTAAAAAAATAAGGCTGTTTATGTACCACAATTCAACCAGCAAATTAGTGTGCAAATCACTTTGTTCTCTCTCTATTTTTCAATGCAGGCGAGAGCTGCAGTTTAACAAGCTCAATCTATTATATATTCTATACTATTTCTCCTCCTCCTGAACACAGTTTGATCAAACGGGACATACCAAGTACACAATACTGAGAGGAGAGATAAAATAAGCAAAATAAAAACAGTTGATTGGTTATAACAAAATATTACATATAATTAATGCATTAATAAAATATAAATGAAATGTGACATTTTTAAACCCTATTTTAAAAGTCTAAAGTCTCATTTTAAATGGACTGCTGATTGAGAACTAGACCCTTAATCTTGCCAGCAGCATGCATAACAGTTTATACATACACAATTGGGCTTTTTGCATCTGCAAATTGTGCTTCTTTCTCACACAAAGTGGCAGAAGGTCTCCAATTACACTTGCGTTGTTCAGTACCAAAAAGTAAACTAACTCTCTGCTCGTCCTGGTGGCCTTTTAGCAACTGTAGCAGATTTCATCTGACATCCTGGGAAGTCCCAGTATAGACCCTACCTCTTTATCTGTGCCCCCCTCCCCTTCCTCTCTCTCTCTCTCTCTCTTCAGCACAGAGCAAAGAGAAGTGGATGCTGGTCAGAAATGAGTACAGAAAGATAGATGCCTGTTTGGGCTGTATTGAACAGTGTTGACAGTATAAAGAAGAGGTTTCACTGGCCCAGAATTGTGTGTGAAATATTAAGTGAGGACCCAACCGAGACATTCTTAAGAAGACACTACTGCCATGCGGTTATTTTCACTCCGTACCAAACCAATATATGCTTTCTCACTGTAAACATAAACACTAAAATCTGTAATTGCACCTGAAATCTTTATGGGTAATAAATACAATTCGTACATACTGTGATGCTTGTAAACAGCATGCAACTGTCCAATCAGACTCATGGATTATGATCTCTTCATAAACTGACCTCCCTTTTTTAAACGCAGCAGATTAAACGCTGTGATACACGTTTCACAATGAAGCACTGAACTCGTACATGACAGAGCATGTGGATCCGCTCTAAGACAGCTCATAAAAAAAGTAAAAGTCAGGATTCCAAAGAAAACTCTTTGTTGCAGCGCAGGGATGTGTGGGGTCGTGTGTTCAGGGCTGTTGTGGTGCCGGCATTGCTGCAGGAGCCGGATGGGACAGTCCTCAATCTGTAGTGAGAGAAGAGAGAAATTACTAACCCATGAACTCATTGTAGGTGAAGTGTATTAATGCAATTCAACTCTTCGGTCAATAGTAAGTGCACTTATTACATAAAAGGTCTGTGTGTAGAAAAAAAAAACTTGTACTGTATAGGGCTTTGTCTTTATGCATAATTAGACAAAGTATTAAATATTGCCTAAAATATAACTTTCAAATATTCCCAAAAAATAAAACACAGATCATACAATATTACTGTAAATAGCTCAAGGTTCAGCATGATATTATGTAATGTACTCGTGGCAAATATAGACCAGCTTTCCACACTTTCTTTGCGTTTCTTTGTGATTTTAGTTCACACTGAACTAAAATCATCCTGAAACAGGTTAAGCATGTGAGGTAGTTATTGTAATGGGCATGAACTCACCACAAGAACAAAAAGTCCTAAAATATCCCAAGAACAACTTTCTGATATACATACAGGCAATGTGTCTGATAATGGGCTTTGTTTGACCTAACAATGCTGGTGAGGGCAGCGCTTTCATGGCTTCACTCAGCGGCTATCTAGAGAGACAGGAATGCCTCATTGTTTAAAAGCAAAGGCCAGGTCTAGTAGGGTACCAAAGGCCCCAGGGTTCTTCCTGGTCTAACCCTGCCTTGGTGCCATAGTTAACCCACAGAAACAAACACACCTTCAGTCAGCCAGGAGAGATGGGACTTAAAACCCAAATTTCAAAGAAAAGCAAGTAATCAGGTCCTCAAGACAAACTCAAGCCAGAAAATTAAGTTATCACCAACCCAACCAAGATGGTCATTTTTAGAACTTGTAAGCATGTCCAGCTTGGTCCAGGCAGTGGAATCAAGAAGATCTGATCCAACCATCTTCTCAAACTCTCCTAAAAAGTGAATGGCAGCATTCAATGCAGGATGATGTGCGTCACTCCACAGACACCAAACTCCACATGCGTCACCACGCGCACATCGCAAGCATGTCATAGTGCGATGCCACAGCAGGCTGGTGCTATAAGTGGAACAATGACCAAATCACTGCTGCCTCTCTTTCATTCACGGCCTAATTTAGGGCTTGTTCTGCCAGCTTACAACAGTGGGATTGCCCCTCACCCTGGTGGGAGTCTCTTTTAATCACTAGTAGTGGAACCTATGAAGGGTGGCACCTGCTAATACAGACGTCACTTGTTCACTAACACCGTGTTGGCACAGGGAGCCGATTCACATGATTACAAGGCCTGCAAGAACCTTAACATGATGGCAATGAGCCACAAATCCCAAACATGGCCATACTGATTCGGAAGGCCAACCAAATATACACACATTACCTTCTGTGGAAAGTTCTAGAAATGCACATGACTGACTTCTGTTGTTTCACCACCACTTTAAATCACCATGACAAACAGGGAATCCTCATTCTCAGATCCTCACAGTTTCTCTTCTGGTAAAGCCAGGCTCAGACTATGGGGCTCTCGGGTCATTTTACCCTGATTTTCCCCAACCGAGAAAACAAATCAGGTCCAGGACCTCCATCAGGTGCTTGGCCCATATTATCTGGTAAAGATTAAATCTCAAACATGTTAATATTTTAAATACGGATCATTGCGTAAGTATTTTCACAATAATAAACGAGAGATGCAGGTGAAATACAGACCTTATAAAATAGCGATTATGAAACTGATAGTAGCTGAAGTGTGGCAACAACACGACTGTCTGTTTTACCTTTTAATGAAAACAAATCACGATCATTCAGTCAAAGACAAGAGCTGAGAGGAAATCTCATTGGTTTAAACGTACTGGGTGAGTGTATAAAGATGTTATCTCGCACTAGCTAGCAAATGTAAACATTAATAATAATAGTCAATCTCAATTTTGTTTACACCCAAGATCTGGATTTTTAAATTTCTGTAGTCTGTGCCCAGCTTAAGTCTGTAAACAAATTTTTTTTTTAAATTACATCAGTTTCCTGTTTTGAATGACAGTGCTTCTAAATACCAATACCAAGATAATTATGTAGAATGTGGGTGCTTTTATTAAGCATTAAAGTGAGTCATAATGTACTGACATAACATTGAAATCATCCAAACAATATATTTATTAAAGGTTCCCCTTTTGTGTTCTGCAGAAGTTACCTTATGTTGCTTACTGGTGCAATTATGGCACATGCATACTATGATATACATTTATATAACATTAATATATAACATGTATAACATTTATCTAACATTAACACACATTAGATACATTTCTAAAGGGGTCCCATTATGGATTTTCACAATGTTAGTTAGTCTGTAATGTTGCTGTTTAAACAAAGATCTGCAAAGTTTCAACGTAAAGGGAGTCAAAGTTTTAACATAAGTCAAAGTTTACTGTAAAATAAGATATTCTCTTTAACAGAAATCACTTTTTAGGAACTAGAACAAACGGCTTGATGGCCTTAAAATAGACCGCATGACATTACAAGGACATCACAGTTTTCTGGAAAACTGCTGCTTTTGTGAGTTGTCGCCATGTTTAAGAAACGCTGTTTTTCACCTTGATACTAAAACTTCTTTGTTCAGACTTCCTAAGACAGACTAATGTTTACTGAGCTGCATACTCACTTTCACTTTTGTAAGTCTCTGATTATTATTCTCTGTTCTCTTATACTCTCTGTTCTCTCTGTAAACTTATTCCAATGTTCTACTATTCCCCGTTTACTATTCTTGTACTGTTCACTAGTTAATATTCTTTTTCTTCTGCGAATTACATGGATGTGTGTGATTTTGAAAGATTTATACCATTGAATCTGAAAGGGACAAGATGAAATTTAATCTCTGTAAATATCCTGTTTAAGTCATGCTTGAAAACGTGCTTCTGGGTAATTTGCTTGTTTCTTTACGTGAACTGGGCTCGAAGGCAAAACTGAAACTGTTGTTATTACTATTTATGTAATATGTAATATTATCTGAGTGGGGCACAAACTGACAAACAGTCTGGCATGGGAGACATACAATCTAACAAGGTGTGAGGTCTACACATGCACAGCTTTCTAACACCAACTGGATTGTAAATGTGATTCTACTTGATTGTTTATTGAATTGAAATGGCAAAACTGATGTTATTGTTACTGTTGCGCTAAGTGGGTGACCAATCACAACAGACTGGGCCAGCTTGACCAATCAAATGTTTCGGAAGGAGGGGCTTCATAGAATCTGGAACTAAACAAAGCATTCAGCATAGACTGCAAATAGAGGTGTTGTAATAATGTAAAGTATGTCAAAAAATAATAGATTTCTTTTCAACGCCCATTTAACATCACTTTTAAGCAAAAACGGTCTTTCTATAACATAGCATACATAACACCTGTGACTAGCCTCTCTGTCCTTTGATGGTTTTGGTGAGCAGTGAGGTGGACTGGTTTGAACATTTAAGCAACAGTCATTTTTGATCAGTCATTTTTACTGTCATTTTTACAATTAAAAAAAAAAAAAAAAGTTACTGCTACAAATGACATTACTCACAGAGGTTCTCCATACAACAGCCCGACCTGACTAATAGATAGATTGATTAGCCACTAGTCGTTGCCACCCTATTAACCACTTTGTCCACTCTCCTAAAAAGCACAGTGCAATGCAACTGCAGGCTGTTGCTATAAGTTGAACAATGACCAAACTACTTTCATTCTGCTTTCATTCCTTGCCTAATTTAGGGCTTGTTCTGTCAGCTTACAACAACAGGATTGCCCCTTACCCCAG
>JAZGTK010003523.1:0-27105 GCA_036877625.1 Ambastaia sidthimunki
AGGATAGGTAATAGAGATGATAGAAGCTCTCACTGTGTGTGTGTGTGTGTGTGTGTTTGCCATCATGCTTGTAGGCGTGTGCATGCATGCGATGCCTCTCTGTGGGTGGAATATTTGCCTCCTTCCTCCGGGTGAGAAGTTCACTATAAATCACTCTGCTTTCTGATTGGTCTGAGTGACTTTTGCAAAATACAGTCTGACCTCAATAATGGTGCGGGGCATTGCTTATAAACAAAACTAATGGAGTATTGAACTTTGATACAGCACCGGCCAGGTCTAATCTAACATACAGTCACACGGCATTAATCGACGGGGTCTGGAGCGGATAAATTCAGCCCAGTCAGCCTTATATCGAAGAGAATGTTTTCACGCGGGGACCCGGTCTCATCAGAGGCAATCAGCATAAAATCAGTTCCTTTACACTGCGCTACAAACATACTGTAAATCTCAGATGAATAAAACATTAGACGCAACAACATGCAGCCTGATCAATGAGAGCTGAGGTTGCCTGAGCCAAGGGTAGGGTGTGTGTGTGTGTGTGTGTGTGTCTGTGTGTGTGTGTGTGTGTGTGTGTGGGTGTGTGTGTGTGTGTGTGTGTGTGTGTGTGTGTGCAGATAATGAGCCCTAGATAAAAGCGTGTGGGGACGTGTCATTTGGTCCAGTGTATTTATGGATCCTAATTTTGTCACAAACGCACACACACTGAGAGATATCACAGGACGCCAGAGATAAGCAACTCTCTCAGCTGAAAAACACACACATTCGTGGCTTTGTAGCTGCCTGGAGAGCTGGATAAAAGGAAAATCTAACAAGAGAATGCGTCTTTGATAAACGAATAAATCTCTTTTTTCTCAGCAGTGACACAATGCCGTTCAAACAGGAGGATGGGTGGATGAAGCAATACCAGCGGAGTGTGAGAGCAGCATGAGAAAAAGTTTATTTTTGTTTTTTATAAATCAATATCATGACGGACAAATACAGTATAAGGTTGACTGATTGCTCAAGATGTATTGCAGTGTGCGTACTGTACTTACAAAATCACTATTAGTGTGAAATTTCATAGGTGATGAATATTTAATTATTCTATTAATCGGCCATTCATCTGAATAATCACTTAATCCCAAAGATTTGAATTCGTATTTTTTAATTGGATTATCTAATTGTGCCCAAAAATTCTAAATTATTTACTTCATAAATGGTGAGCCAATAAGGAGTCATCATAATGAATTAATGAGCTCTAAATATCTTTCTAAACAGACGATAGCTGAGCTGAGCACAGCAAACCCCAGACAGACTGTAAGAATGTTTCCCTCATTCTTCCATTAAGTCACATAAACATTAATTTAATGTTATTTTGAATGTTCAAATAATATTCAAAACATCCTGTTTTTTAAGGTTGTATTAACATTATTGGTTGGTTATGAGAACATTATTCAAACTTTTGTAATTCTGTAATGTTTTTAAAATGTTCCAATAGCTTCAAGAACTTCAGAACACTTCATCAGAACAACATCTTATATACTCGATATATAACTCAAACTAACATTTTACTAACGTTACAGCAAGAACGTTTTTGATAACTTTGAGAGAACTTTTGAAGAACATTAGCCAACGTTCTGAGTACGTTCTGTTAGCCGCTCCAGATTCATTCGCTGTCAATAATCACATTCATTTACTTTTTATCTGTCATGTGATTCCAAAGATTTTATTCACAGTGTAATGAAAAAAGCCAATGTTGCGTTAAATAGGCTAATATTGGCAAAACATTTACAGTCTGTGTTCGATAAAGCTGGATTTCCCAGGTGCCAATAAATAACTGAAGTGATAAATTGTGATGAAAATGACTTACTATGTAGATCTTTAAGTAGTCGACATGTAATCACATTATATATATATGAACCAGCTCAACAAACCTTCACACTGTGGATGAATGAACATGGAAGTCATTTGTATTCGTTATGAATTTATTATACTTCAACATTTTGATCTCATTTATATTTGCATCAGCACATTTCATCACTCTGGGCAGCAGGCTTGTGTAAAGACGACAGAAAACTGAGAATTAAATCAGGTTTAAGCACAAGACGTGCGCTTGCTTCAAAATTCTCATCAGCAAAACCAACAAAAACGTCCCTCAGCAGAGCAGCTCAAAACCTCAGCCATGGTACAGATTTGTGCTCACAGTCATGAGCTCTGATATTCCTCCAAGTCTGAGCAAATAAATGTGCGAAAGGTTTAGAAAAGTAAAACAAGTCTGACAGCCTTGATTTGGTCACTTATTGATTGATAAAAAAGTTGTGGCAAGTCATTTTCTTTCAGCTCCTGTTCTGCCTGTTTGGGATGCAGTTACTTCAGTGTTTTTCAATAAGAATATTTTCAATGTGCCGCAGAAACAGTTCAATAATTTAACTAAGGCTCAGGAAATTATAATTGGGGTTTATTCAATAGTGATTATGTTCTGAGCACTATCTCCCAAATAATGTTTTGGGATGCACAGGACAGTATAGACATAAAATGCATTGAATATATAAGGGATAATGTATAGCCAGTGGGACATTATTGCAAAATGAACCCTGACAGTAAAACCCTAAAGGGTTTATTTTGCCATAATGACCTGTATGTGTTTAATGAATGTGCTACATGTGTAATACTGTTGTATTAAAGCAATATGACATGTATATGTGATTGGCTCACAGCTGGGCCTCTTATATGTGTGACATTAATGCTTTAATGTCTGACTTCTGAATAAAGCGGCTGATTAATGAAATTGTCTAATAACGGGTCTTTAAAACTCGTGACAGTCATGCAACATGGAACCCAGATCAAAGTAAAAAATACATTCGTTGCATTAATGATTTCTTCAGTAAACTTCAAAAGGTCCAGTTTTAGACAACGAAAAGCTCTGTATGTTTTTTTGGGGCAAAGATGTAGTTATCTCATGTTAAAGTGGGTGAAATTGGTAAGGCTGTAATGTCTCCAATCCTATTTAGATCCTATTTAGATAGAATCCTGTCCTTTAAAGGTGATTCGACACCAAAGATCACAGCCATAATTACTTTCTAACACTGTTAAGATATAATACAATGTGACAACTGAAAGTATTACATAGAAATCAGACATGTGATATTACCTTCACAGTATGTCGTATAGGCGATCAAACTGGAAATAATCTGATTTAATGCATTCAGAAAATATAATTTTCTGACTGTAAGAATAAATCAGAATATATGTGTTTTGTCATTTAATTATTCGTCACAATTTAAAATGACAATATATCTCGGTTTTATTTGAGTCATATAGTGTATGTGGGTGTAAACTGACAGCTGTTGTCCAAGCGTGTTTTTGTCTGTCAAGCAGGAAGATTCTTTATAGAATATAGGCAGATTGTCCAGTGTTTACAACAATAAAGCACCTGTCTGCCTATCATTTTATACCTGGAAAGATTGAAGGAAGAAGGGAAGAGGTGAAAGGGGGGGGAAATGAGGGCGGAGGATAGCAAGACAGCGCGAGAATAAAAGAAAAGTGAGAAAGTGAGAGAATTTGAGGTGAGGGTGCAATGAAGTTAGTGACGGCTGTGCCTGTTACCTGTCAACAGCTTGTCTGGGCTGCCAGAGTCGGCAAGGCGTGCAAGTGTGTGTGTGTGTGTGTGTGTGTGTGTGTGTGTACAAATATCTTTTTATACTAATTGGATTGGAGCATTGCAAACAATAATTTCTAACCAGTAATTTTTTATCCTGTTATCCAGTTAAACTATTTAAACATCCTTAAAACAGACTCAATTTACTTTAACTGTGTAAGATAATAAGATTTGTTTTTAGAGAACGTCTTGAATTAAGATCTTACATTATTGATATTTCTTTTTTTATCATAAACATCACAAAACTTTGTTAAATTTATAGTTAAGCCAAGAAAAAGACTATTTACTAATGAGTAAGCAAAATAAATTTAATTCAAGAGATTCTACGTCTTATTTTACACAATTTTGCCTCCCAAGTAAATTTTGCTTGTTTAAAGATGTTTAGATGATTTTGCTGGAAAGCAAGATAAAAATACTGATTATTTTTTGCAGTGCGTGGAAGACAAGAAATATGAGGGAAGGATCTTGAGGGGGAAATGATGAAAGAAAACTGAACAGATGAACGATGATGCAAGTTGAGTCTAGTGTGTGTGGACAATAATTGGATGTGTTTAAAAGCAGTATATTGTGAATGCAGGCTATTTAGGGATGGAGAGTGGCATAAATCAGGAGATGAGTATTGTTATACTTGGAGTTGTCTCTGCTGAGGACCGAGCGCGCTCTCAGAGCTCCTGGGAGAGTTATATACGCGCACACACAATTTATTTTACATTGACAGATTGAGCTGAAATATGAAATCATTCTGGACATGGGCTGCACTGCTGGCAGAGCCGTGTGTGAGTTTGTGTGAGTTTGTATCTGAGAGTCCGCGAGTGTGTGTGTTGATTTTAGAGGAAAGGAGAGTGGAGGGAAGAGGAAAGGATCAAAACAACGAGAGCGAGGGGTTTACAGGATGCAGAAGAAAGAGGGAACAAAAACAACCGAGCAAAACAAAATAACAGAGACAAACACTGAGAGCAGAGAAATTTATTTCCAGTTTCCAGTTGTCAGCAGGATTATTATCATAAATTAAAGCTAAAACTACTGCCTTATAACAAAACAAAGCAAAGGAAAAAAGTGTTAAAAATCAGATTTTATGAAGTTTGATGAAGTGACGGTGGTTGAAGTATGAAATACGTAATGGTGTCAGTAGTCGTGTTAGTTTCCAGCATCACATGGCAGATGAACTTGAGCGTCTGTGTGGGAGAGACATCCTGCCTCCAGATGGTGATGTGGATGTGATGCCAAAGGTTGCGTTTACTGATAACAAAGCAAGAAAACAAAGTAAGTAACGAGACAAAGTGAGAAACCAAGAGAAAGTGAGAAGGTGAAAATACACTGATTTCACACAAATTAAATTGCAGTGGCTGGAAATAACAGGGCAATGTAGCACCTGCTCAACTTGTGGAGCACAGCGCTTGCAACGGCCAAGTTGTGGGTTCAATTCCCAGCGGACACATATGCTGATAGAATACATATACAATATCATGCATCTATCAAATGCATTAATGCCATCAAACGCAATCCCATCGGGACCCGTGCATCACTCAAGGTCACTGTTTGGTGCTTGTGTAAATGATGTGTTATATTATGTCACCTGTGAAGCATGCTGGGTAACGCTGACTCTCATTACGCCTCATGCGGGACCACCCGCTGTTCACATAGATACCAGCGAGACCCGTGACTTCTCATTAGGTCTCTTAATGTCTCTCCATATTTCATTTTGCTGCTTTCTACATTAGACATCTTTCATTTATGTGTAGAATGCAAGCAGGGTGCCCTCATATCAGCTCCAGCTTTCTGTTTCTCCATCCTTTTATCTTCATCCACCCACTCTTCTTATTCATTCTCTATAGATGCCTGTCTCCTTTCCTTAAACTCATTATAGTTCAGTCAAAACCTCTCTCTCTCTCTCTCTTTCTCTCTCTCTCTCTGTCTCTCTCTGTCTCTCTCTGTCTCTCTCTATCTCTCGTTATCTCTGGCCCTCCTACAGACTTCCTCTTCCCTTCCTATTAGTGTCGCTCTGTAACCTAGCAACGGACAGGCTGTTTAATCAACAGACAGATTCAGTGATGATGAAACTCTGAAACAGGACATCTGCCTTGGAAGTGTCTGTCTGGCGTCCCGCAGATACGGCCGCGCGTCTTGGCCCTAGTTAAACATTTATAAACACGTTATACTGTGAGTGTCAGGAGAGAGGCGGGGGGCCGGCGTGATGGAAAAACAAATGGAAGAAACATAAACCTTTCTTTCTACAGTATATATATCCTGAGAGAGAAATCAGAACTGAGGCCCTTTGTGATTGTGGCATATTCACAAATAGACCAGCTTGTTGCAAAAATGGAGTGTTTATCTGAAAGGTTGTTTTTTTGTTTGCTGTGCTGTTTTGTACAGCTTCAATTTATGCTGTCCCGGAAAATAAACCCCTTCACATATTTTCCTTGAATGAGATTTACCCTTAAATGCCTGCAGCCTGTTTTCTGCTTCACCTCCATGCACAAAATCTCCCCCCGCTCTCTCTCTCTTGCTCTCTCACTCACTCTCTCTTGCTCTCTCACTCACTCTCTCTCTCTCACAGTCAAGGAAAGCTCAAGAGTAAATGGTTATCATTTAATTGAGACTGTTTCTCTTTATTTCTCTCTCCAGCTCTCTATCGTTTCTTCTGTCCTCTGTGCCCCAAACTGTGAGAAATCAGGCTAGACTAGCAGAACAGCGTGATGTCTGATCTGACACACACGTACACACAAGAAAACCACAATACACACAAACACACATAGTTCAGAATTTAAGAATTGACTCCTTGTCTGTTTGTGAGTTGGAGTTTGAAGTTTATTGGCCTCCCACAGGACGTTGATTTAGAAACTAACTCGGAACGACAGGAGGAGAAATTTACAGTCACTAAAATAAAAAGTTTAACTTTCATAAATGATGACAACTTTTTTTAATGTAGAATGTTTTTGTTTTGACTATTTAAATATATTTCTCTGGATTATGTTTTATACTGTCAAAACAAGTAACACCTAAAACATACATTGTGTTTACACACTTTTAACTTAAAAAGGGAATTTAATTGAATTTAAAAGACGTTCTCATTTCAGCTCTAAACGTCGCACAACCGGATGTGTGTTGCATTTGTGTTGTGACTGATCTGTTTGTGTTGTGTTTACTCTGATAGATGTTCTGGGTAAGAAGCTGTTTGCAGTACAGTGGTGCTTCTTTGTGTCTATATTCACAAAAAATAAAACATCTCCTTGTAACCCAGACGACATACATCTTATTTATGTACCTTTCACCACAAACTCTGCAGAATACAAATACACAACTGCAAACTCAGAGATACAAACCCATATTCCATAATTTATTGTGGCATTTGTTTATTATTCAGACCGAGTCTAGTCTTGACTCTAAAATGTTTTAGCCCTTATCTCGAAAGGTCCCTGAATCGTTTGAGGTATGTCTACACCGCTCAGTGCGTATCTGTGTCTGTCAGTGTGTTTGTTTGTGTGTGTGTGTGTGTGTGTGTGTGTGTGTGTGTGTTTGCGGCAGTCTCTCGTTTTTAAAGTGTACTGCTGCTCTCTGGAGGTTGTTTTGAGCAGTTTGGACCGCAGTCATTATTACCAAAAGCGCTTTAAACGGCGTTGCCGCCAGAGGTCACTGTAGAACATCTTAAAATTTGTGGATTTTTCTTATCTTTGTTCCTTTACGTTTATCTGTTTATTTAAAGAAAGTTTGTCACTTTTCAGTGTGACAAAGTATTTGCACGGCTTTACAGTTTAGAAGAATATATGATTTTTATTGATATAAATGTATGAGTTTTATTTCCTTTCCTCTGAAACAGACTCTGCCATATATTCAATTCAAATAGGTTAATTTGCATGAGGAAAAAAGGCTTTACTCTTTCAAAGCAAATAAACATTAAATATTAAAATAATACAATTTTAAAATAATAAAATTAAAGTACTAATGACATGTTATGCATGCTGCACAATGCTTTGCTTATTGCCAGTGTTGTGTCATGGTTCGCTCTCCTACCTCTCATGTTAAATCCTGAGGAGATAAAGGTTTGCATGTTGTCTCTGAAGCTTCCTGCTGTGTCTGGTGTTGTCAACAAATCATGTTTTCACCTCCTGGTTGTGTGTGAACACTCAGATCCACCTCAAACACCTCAGAAACCATCTTGTTGCAATTTATGAAATGAATTTCATCACTTTGTTTTATCACTTAGTCTCTCTTTAGATAAATGATAAATAAATTCATGAGCCAGTGGGGTGCTGTGTTTGTTAATGAACTAAACCCAATGTTTAACTAATTCAGCACTGACCACTAATCTAGTCAAGACAGCATCATTTCCGGTGTTCTGGTCCTGTTTGACTCTTTCTGACCACTGAAATATTCTGTTCAATACTAGTGAAACTGGTACTCAGATACATTTAAGGTATTTAATTGTTCGATTGTATTTCACAGGATCAACTGAGATGATATAACACGTACCCCAACCCTACGATCTCCTCAAACATCTTGTTTTGAAATCTGTGAGAGGGACACAAAGATAGTGAGATGTTTCTGTGGGTCAGATGAGCCGTGTGGTAGTTCCAGCCTGGTGTCTTCAGAGCTGACCCACCCTGCTGAGCAGCAACCTTCACGACCAACAGTAAATGATTTTGCTGATGAAAAGCAGATCTTGACATCACAGATGTTAAAAATACATCCCTGACAGAGGCCTGAATGCGGTCCTGTAAGTTAAACAATGATTCACGGCAGTAACCAGTTAATGCACAAACAGATCCAATATAAATCTGAATACAAACACCTGCCAAACGTGTAAATGTGACGGAAGAAAAACCTTCAACCATTTATAAATAAAAAATAAAATGTTGAATTTGCATAGCACTTACAAAGAGGAAAAATTGAAGGGAATACTGAATTTTCACAAATGAAAGTCTGGATAATCAGACCTGATTCGTTGCGGTTTGTATATAATAAGGATGCAGTATATGGTGAAATTACAAATTATGTACCATCACAGCTATTTAAATAACTAAACAGCCATTTAATTCTCACAAACAGAAATTATCACGTTTTGGAGGCCCACAGTATTTTCTTTTAATTAGTCTGGAGTTCATCATCAGCCCACAGCCATGAGATCAAACAGTTTTCTTGTTTCCCTCAAGGCAAGCTGGAATTTCTGCCAACCTGGGCTGCTGTCTCTGGGATTCAAGCATAAAATTTCAATAGTGGGTCACAGTACATTGTTCCACAGAGCACCAGCCAGGTGTCCATTTCATTACTAAAGTCTACAGCAGATTTCACGGTTTATGTTATAGGAGCGTTCCCTAAAAACTGCATGTACAGACATATAACAAACCCCATCACAAATTCCTTTATAATTGTTCATCCTCAAAGAACTCATTTTCATGCAGCGATTGCTTAATAGTGCAGAATCTCATGTCCTGTGTTTGTTGCTTTCTGTGTTGATCAGTGGAGTTAAAATTAATACTAAGTTTGTTTATTTATCTGCATGTATTTTCTTCCGAATCAGGAACTGGATACAGTCTCACTATTATCAGGAATGACTTTTAATGATGTAATACTCCATCTGTTAAAATGTAAGAGAACATATGTTTCAACAATTCAAAGAGAGAGAGAGAGAGAGAGAGAGGAATGTGGAAATGTGACAGAACAGTTAGTTAATTGTTCATCATTACTGCAGGACAAACACGGATACTGGCAGAACCGGTATGGAATGTGTTTACACTCGTGCGCTCTGCACAAACACACAATGAGGAATTGTTTGTGAGTCTCCTGCTAATGAGGACATCAAGTGCTGAGATTAGATAACACATTCACACACTGCAGTAAAATACAGAAATTATATTTTAATATTTACTGAAAGGACGTCCAGTGAATGTTCGGGAGTCGCACGTTTAAGTAATTCTGCCAGTCACAACTAGTGCGTGTAAACAGCTGTTTTACACACTGATAATTCTCCTGGCATCTCTCCAACACCTCCAAATCCCTCTTTTCTCTGATTTTCCTGTTGCTTTCATTCTCTCCAAGGCTTTTTAAACTCTATTTTAACAAATGTAGTAGACTTTGCACAGGAAATACATTTGATCCTGATAGACAGACAAACACACACAGCATGTCCTGCAAATGAGCAAACAGCTATTAACACAAACACTACAGCTTTATAAAGTCTGACAGTCAACACAAACCGAGATCAACATGCAGTGAAACTAACATACATGTGATGATGTCTTGATCAGTTTTTAATTCCTGCAGCAGAATCATCCAGTATACCGGAATTTTCATTTACAATTGTATGAAAAAATAAATAACACTTCTTTTCACTTTTAATAATATCATACTATAATGACATATCTTTAAAGATATTTCAGGTGAAAATATTTAATAACTATATTTAATAAGTGTTAAGAAACACTTCTGATTCTTAAAATCACACTAAAATATTACCACAAAAGTTGTCCTGGCCACATAATCGTTGTACAGTAAAACCCAAATTACACTACACTATAATACTATAATACACTATGCGATATATACGTCACTGGTCTACAGTAAGTGGTAATAACTCATAATGCATCATTACATTTCTAAGTAATATAATTAATTATAAGTGCATATCACATCAGGGTATGACACCAAGCCTGTCATTTAAAACCAAATGTTGTAAATGTTTTCTGTACACAAGTATTGTTTCAAAACATGTTAATTATGATGTGTTGAAACATTAGAATGAACTTTTTTTAAGTTCATGTAGGTTTTCAGACCATGTAGGAGGTTTGATGACACACTGGATTGATGATACAGATATTATGGATTTATTAATTATTGATTTGCTGTCTTACAGCAGAACATAAACTATACTTAACATGACTGGGTTGAATTCACAATAAAAATCTCAAGACAGTATTTTATTGTAAAATAAACTGATAAATAATACAAGCAAATCATGTGGCAAATCAAACATAGATAGTATATTTTATATATTATAATTAAAATGTAATGTAAAATCATTACACTTTAAAGTCCAAAGTGTGTTTTAGTCCAAAGCAATGAGGCCGGTTAGAGTTTAAATGATGTTAAATAAAGTGGCTTGACCTTTGACATTTTTTCAGGTAAAATTAAACTGTGGATTTGATTTACAGGCACCATGAATCATTTATCCTGTGATAAGGAAATTTGATAGATAGGTTTCATAACTCTGTTGGTCGTGCTGTGGCTTCAGCTGGTTGTAATTTGACCGTGTAGAGACGAGGTGCTGGACAGTCTGTGGAAGGCATGACAACACGCGGAGCCCTCGACAGATGCGGGTGAGTTCAGGAGGAAAGTCACTAATATCTTACAACCTTACCCATGTTACCCTTAACCTATGCTTTATTTCTACAGCCTGCATTATTAACATCTAAATCCTGGATTTATCTTTTAATTATAACATTGTTAGGATACAAATTATAATATGTATAAAACAGGCTATAAAAGGTGTAACTTTAGTCTTCTTGGTCTTTTTTATGCTTTTCACATTCAAACATCCCCACATTCATTAATCGGAGATAAATATGATTAATATGCATCTATACACGCTTATATGCAGAGCAGTTTATATTGTAAGTCTCTTGAAATAAAGAGAGCCCGCTGCATTTATATTGTGTTTGTTAACATTAGTATCATTAATAGTTTGTAATCATTTTCTTTCGTTATTTTCTCTTATGCAACAAGCATGACTTGTGGAGAAGCTGTTTTCGTTACGAAAGCACCAGCAGATAATGATTAGTTTGCCAGTCGTGTATAATTGATGTTAATTGTTTGATTTAAGCATAAGGGGAAGCGCGCAGTGTTCATGCATCACAGGGAGGAGATGCGGAGATCTTTCAGAGATTTTAATGTTAAAACAGGAGGATGGGCTGTAGTTCACACACACCGCTCTTAGATCCGCTTGAGGTGCTGGTTAGGGGTGAACTTCCCCCGCGGAGACGATGCGCGTTCAGGGATGAGAAAAGCGTTCGCGCAGGTCTCGGTTCCGAACAAAAGGTGCGGATTTCTTCGGTAAGTTTGTCGGATTTGTGTTGCTTGGCTTGGAAACTGGTATTTGAGCAAGCGAGGTTAACTGTTTAGACTATAAAGTTGGCTGACAGAGAAGATAATAATCTTATACTGTAGCTTAATGTAGGTAACCATCATTTACCGTGTTGACAGTTTCCATTGCAACCATAAGAGAACCATATTAAACTGTGTCCAATATCAAGTTATCACAATTTTACAGTAACACTTTACATAAAGGTCTCATTAAGTAACTTTATTTAATGCATTAACTAATATGAACTAACAATGAGAAACCTGTTTTACAACATTTTTAGTCTTTCTTAATGTTAGTTAATAAAAATACAGTTGCTTATTGTTCACTGTTAACAGATAAATGTGATACATTAACAGATACATTATCATTGTACATTCTGTAAGGCAGAATAAGCGTATAACACAACATACTTTAACCATTATGTCAATATTATATTTATGTTCATCATGGTGGCCATTGAGTTATTGCTTAAGATTACTGTAAAGAGCATTTGTGTGTTTTACTGGTTAAACAGTTGCTGTTCAGTTATTATTAGGATCCACTTTTGTTTATGAATCTTTCTGGAATTTTTCCGAGCCTGCGCTCTGTGGCTCTCTGGAAAGAAACTGTAATTGGATGAATTTCCACTTGGAAGGAGCGCAAAGATTAACTGCATGAAGAGACACTTTAAAAACCACATGGAGAGAAATAAAACCTGCCCTTATTTTACAGCACTATAATCATTAGTTTATATGTTCACATCAAGCTTTCAAACGTTGTACTCTGGGTAAAATTGTATCTACGTACGGTTGATGTTTAATGTTGTCTTATGATTTATCGCTTCTTTGTTTTTTTCTCACATTGTAAGTCGCTTTGCATAAATATGGATGTAAATATGTTCATTATAATGAACATTACAGTAGAAATGTATATACTTTAATGTATTTACAGTAACTCTGTTCTACATGTCCTGTTTGCTGTTTTGTTCTTTGATTACTGGCATTTTTCTATGTCACTCTTTTTCTTAAGGAGGTGTTTGTCGTCTTGCTCATGCAATAACTCTGTCATGGCCGCCTTCAAGGGTGTTTGGACTCAGGAGTTCTGGCGAGCGGTTTCAGGAGAATTTCTGGCCATGTTGATATTTGTGCTGCTCAGTCTGGGATCCACCATCAACTGGACGGCTAAAGAGGAGAAGCCGTCGCCCCCTGACCTCGTCCTCATCTCTCTCTGCTTTGGCCTGTCCATCGCAACCCTCGTCCAGTGTTTCGGCCACATCAGTGGGGCCCATATCAACCCGGCTGTTACCGTGGCAATGGTTGCCACACGGAAGCTGAGCCTGGCAAAAGCTGTGTTTTATCTGTTGGCTCAGTGCTTGGGGGCAGTGGTGGGGGCAGCGATCTTGTATGGTGTGACCCCAGCATCAGTGAGAGGGGGAATGGGGGTGACTTCTGTGAGTACTGTATGATTTTTAAGACTTTCATTGCAAGTGTTACCTTAGATGTTTTTTCTTAAAGGGACCGTTCACCCAAAAACACTTTTTATTCATTGTTTAATCACCATCATCACTTTTTTCTATGGAACACAAAAGTAGATATTAGACAGAATATTGGGAACTGACAGTCTCTGTCTCCATTTAATTTCATTTTATTAACAAGTTCTCCTCTTGTGTTACAATAACATGAAGGTGAGAAAAACATAACATAATTGTTATTTTTAGTTGAACTAGATCTTTAATTTTAGAAAGCTTTATGAAGTCTATGAGTACAAAGACTCTTTAGTGCAAGATTTCTCTGCATGCTTTTGGGGACCCACTCAACTCATCAGCATTAGTAAAGAGCTTCATGAGTTAAACATTAGTGTGTAACATTAGTATTATAACTAAAATGTGTTAGAGCTGGTGGGCTCCAGGCGCATGATTGAAAATCACGGTATACTTGTTCTCTCCCCCTGTAGGTCAATCCTGACATCTCCGCTGGTCATGCCATTGTGATAGAACTTATAATCACCTTTGAGCTGGTTTTCACCGTCTTCGCCACATGTGACTCCAAACGCAGTGATCTCAAAGGTTCAGCCGCTTTGGCGATTGGTCTGTCTGTTTGCATTGGTCATTTATTCGCTGTAAGTAACTTCTCTTTATTTGTCTAATTAGGGCCATTAAATAAGAGAAATGAGTTTATTTTGTATATTAGGTTCTTTTCTGAAATGTGTGAGAGCTTTTAAACAGCGTGGAGAGAATCTAGACTCATCCAGAACCGTCAAGCATATTTTTAAGCCCTGCTTGAAGATCTTTATCCTGTGAAGATTAATCCCGTGAGGCGTATCTGCTCAGTTATATGGGCTGTACTTTCCTATAGAGAATCTGTAACCTAGCGGCAGTCTCCAGTGATAATATCATCTCCATGCAAATAGTCCCAGCAGAACGTGCAGTAGAAGTGTTTATATGAGCTGAGGCTGATGTGGGCATGAGTGCAGGATGCTCCCCTCATGGATTTAGGCCTGACTTTATTACAAAATATTACAGAGACCAAACACTCAGTTCTTATCTCTCAGCTCACTCAGGCCTCTCATCTTCTTCACTGTTTGATCTTCTCTCTGTTTTTTTTTTCTATTTTATCAGCTGTTCCCACTGCTTAAAGTTTGTCTCTGTCCTCATTCTCTTCTCATTCTTTTCTCAAAATTTTCTCTTGTTTTCTTTTTACTTCTTTTCTCTTCTTATCTCTCCTTTTATGTTCTTATAACTCATGACTAATGTATGTGTTTTGTCTGTGGATACAGATCCCGTACACTGGGGCCAGTATGAATCCAGCTCGCTCCTTTGGGCCTGCGATCATCATGGGAAAATGGCACGACCATTGGGTGAGATTTACACATTGACTTTAATAATTTAAAGACACAATGCTAAGAGTTCACACAGATTCTTACAGTAGATGTTCATGCACATAAAGACTGAAGGTCAGCCTGGAAGTATGATTGAAATGAAGGAGTGTTTGATTCAAAACTGTTCTGGCACTGAAACAAACATTTTGGCTTGTCTTTAGTTGTGCAAAAGCGACTGAACTATATCTGACACACCAAGACCTTTCACTGAGTTTATCTCTGACCTATCAGAGGACTTTAGAATGAAACCTGATCTATTCCACATACTGGTTTAATTTTCAGTATCACATATTGCGTACAGTACAGTAACCAACAGGCCTTTATGCCTAAAAATGATGTACAGAATATAACAATACTAAGAGTTTGTAATACAGTGAGATTCTAATGGACAATGAACAAACGTGACATCCAAAACATCACCAGTTCTTGTCTTTAATCACTAGTACAGTTGGTTTGGTCTGTATACGTGCGTATGTATGTTATATATCACCATGAGTGATGCGTGTATGTGACTGCTGTTGTCATAGCGATCGTGTAACTTTAGATAGGTCACAACATCTCCTTCATGCAGTGTTTAAAACACTTACAGCATGCCACACATGGTGACCTTTTCAAAGGGGTGGTGTGTGTCATCAAAGGAAGATAGTAGAGATATCGCTGCAAGGAGAGATGGGATGTTTCAGAGACTCACAGGCATAAATCAGAGGCGAGGTCACATAAAGGCTGTGATGACACCGATTCAACCTTTGCTAACTTTTAGACAGGCGGAGTCGCCACACAGTTTCCACTATTTTTATCAATGTTAAATAAATGCCCCAAACACCAAAACAAAAAATGATCCCACTTTATATTAAGTGCCTTTCATTAGTGTATCTGCATAAGAAAAACTGTTTGATACATACACTTACATAAGAAAAAGGCCTGTAATACATACACTTGGGTAAGTGTATACTGTCTCTTATGTAAGTAGCATTTAAAAACACTTGTTTTTCATCTATTAGACTTTCTATCAGTCTCTTCCTGTCTAAGTGAACTGCTCTTGGCCAGTATAAGCTGCTGTGTGGATCAGATTATACGCCATTACTGTGAACTCCACAAATTTGTGCAAAACCTGATGATTTATGTTGTCTCAGCATTTGAGACATGTTCCAAAACGCAACTGCAGTGAAAACATGAAAATATAAGTTAACATGCTTATTAAATACTGACCTTCAAATCAGAGATTTAACAAATCTTATTGAGTTTACTTTTAAACATGTTGCAGTTGTATTTAGGTTTCTATTAAGATTTTGAATCCCACTGTAGTTTCTTTACTGTTGAAGAACAACAACAAAAAATTAATAAGATTTCTTCTCTCTCTCAGGTGTACTGGGTGGGCCCCTTAATAGGGGGCGTTCTAGCTGCCGCTGTATATGAATATTTATTTTGTCCCGACACTGACCTGAAGCGTCGGTATGTGGACGTCCTTTCCAAGAGTCCGTTCCAGATCGACCCGTATAGGGTGGTGGACACGGATGCTTTCCCCAACGATCAAGCTCAGCTGATGGTCAAACAGGCCACGATCAGAGTGCTGGACATGGAGAGAGCAGAGAAGAAAGAGAGGGAGGCCACTGGAGAGGTGTTGTCATCTGTATGACTAGTGAGAAGCACTGAGAAGGAACCACAGAACAATTACTGCAATGAGGAGCTTAAAGAGACAGATTTGATTTAGCGTTGATTTTGTGTCAACACTTCTCAAATCTGCTATAACATTTGACTCAAACCTTTGACTTATAGAAGAATGAGCTAAAAACTACCCAATACCTCCTGTAATTGCTTAAAACATGCATGCTATAGCCAGATAGCCAATAGAATCCACCATGAAGTTTTTAGCCAATCACTGTTCATTTTCTTCCATCCAATGAGTTGTCAGCAATGACTGATGATTCTAACACAAGGGTTTTGATTGGTCTACAGGTAATTTACCTGGCAATCAGGGGTCATGATTACATCATCATCATTTTTCCTCTCAGTGCACTCATATAAATTAACCTTTTCACTTCTCTCTGCAGCCTCTCATTTAGATCCTGTGCTGTTTATAAAGATTGTTTTATTTTAGTTTTAAAATCCTGTAGTTTTGTAAGTGATTATTTTCATTTTGATATTTAAGCCTTTAAATACTCATATTTTTGCACTTGTGATTTAGGACAGACACATGCACCCATTAACCAATCATATTTGTCCTCTACCTTTATCTATTCTGATAGTCTCGGGAATTTATACAATTTGCTAGTTTAATGTCTTATGTTTTCTCTTAATTCATAGGTAAAGTATTTATTGTTGAAGTTTGATACAGTTCACAAACATGCATCACAATGTCACAATGTTACATAGCCGATTTAGTTGTTTATGTGTAATTAAAAATGTGTTTAATATAATTATCAGCGTAAATCATGTTATATTGATGCATATTGCATTTTGCATACGTTTAGGAAAATAGTATTCTTTTTAAATTAGTTAAGTGGTGAAGAGTAACTAATTGCACGTTGCGTGTCACAAAACTATAATCTACCAATCTGGGATCTTGTAACTTGCACTTGCATCTCTGTACCAGCAGAGGGAAGCCGTCAACCAGAGATTCCAGTCATATTGAGATTTGTTTATCTGTTACAGACAGATTTTTCTTTTCGTTGTTTGGAGGCAAGAGGAGTTTATTTGTCATCCTTCTGTCACCTTGGTAAGGTTATCACAATTCTATATATACGCTCCTTGTGCGTTGCTTGCAAGAGTTGACATTTTGTGTGCATGCATGTATATGAAAGATTCACATATTTTATTTATAATTAAGAATGCAGTAAATCCCAGGAGTTTTGACGGCAACAGTGACAGCCCCCCGTTCCTCAATCCCTCCCACAGCTATTTATTAAAATTTAAATCTTAATTGCTCCATTTAAATTAATTGGAGAAAGAAAAAATCTCAGCAGTTAGTGTGTTGAAATATTTATTTTCCCATGAGACAACAGAGGAGATTCTGTCACAAAGCGGCCCGAATTTTTATACCAGCATCAAAGACGTGTGAATGAATCCAGCTTCACAACCTCACGAGTTATTATACACACAGAAACCCTGAACAAGTGATGAAAATTGCACAAGCACAGACAGTGAAACAGATGCAAACATAAAAACACACACACGTGTTAAAGCACAAAGGAGGAAAGTTTGATGCAGTGACAGTTGAAGCACAGCTACGGGCTAAACACAATAAACAATCTGACTATGAATATTCATGCAATCTCACACTGTTGTTTTGTGTAATATTAAGCAGCCCAATGAATATTCCTGGAGACAAATTAAAGTGAATGGCATTCATCTGTATTTAAATGGGATCTGAGGACTTGAAATGAAACAGTATTTTGAAAGTTCTCCCCACTGCAAAGCTTACTGACCTGTGTGTAAAACTGGCTTTTTAAATGATAAAGCATTAAGAATGAAATCAGATATAAAGTAACATTTTTAAGGCTGAATGTTTCTGTATAAGGTTGCCAAACAATGTGGCAATTTGGTGTATTAAAGGTGCTGTAACTGACTAAGAACCGCTGCCTGACTTCTAGTTAGTCTAATTAGTCACTAAATTAGATCACCCATCCATTTAACCACAAGCCCACAGTGAAAAACCCGCCCTCTAAAGACATAACAGCCAATCAGAATGCACGCAATGTTTGACAAGGGAATTTGTTATAGATCTGAACAAAATACTCTAAGCTGGTTTGTTAGTTTTAGCTGGTTTATGCAAGTTTTAGAAGGTTTCCAAGCCTGACCAACTACAAATAACCAGCCAACATACCAACAAATGCAAACTAAGTTTAAGCTGTTGTCTGTCTCGAAGATACTTCATAGATTTCTTCTACATTTGTGCATCTAAAGCAGCTTGCAATGAATTCAAAGTACAATTTATCGGCTTGTGTGTAGGGCTCAAACCCATGATCCTTGCGTTGCTAGCTGCAGGAACACGTTACTCTGATATCTGTAGATAGGGACATTTTATGTGTGATTGTGGAAAGAAACTCAGTTACAGCTCTTTTCAAATCATCAGCAGGAAAAGAATCAGTCTATTGTACAACAGCTTTGAACGCAGCTTAACCGATCATCCATTTTATAACAAAAGTTTTAAAACTCTTCACAAAGAAAAACACTTTCACCTTCATTCTGACTCTGTCAGATCAACCCCAGGGCATTATAACCCCTGCAAACACTCACACACACACACAAACACAAACATGAAGGAATAGTCGTTACTTATGGAATTTTGAAATTTAAATGGCAAATTAAGCATTTAACACTTTCACCCTCCTAATAATTTATACAATAAACAGGAGCCTAAGTCACTTCCTTAATAATTTAGACATAAGCTAATGTTGATTTATTCAGCAGGGCTAGTGCCAGCAGGAGACCCTGAGGAGCTGAAATGTGTATTAAAGTAGGACAGAGGCAGCCGGCGCCATAATAACATTTGGATAATTTTATTATGGCTCACGGCTCAGTTCATTTCCCCTTCTGCTCGCTGCATGAAATTGTTTGATTCTCACAATGCCTGGAGTGAACTGAGAAGGTGCCACACAAGCCCATAAACATATGCAAACACACTTTTTCACACAGTTTGTGCTCCTACTCCCTCATACCTTCTCTTCCGTTCCTGACACACACACTCAAACGGGTCTGGTGGTTCTGGCTGACAGACTTACACACAGAACAGGCAGATAAATGATGTGTCTCATTACAGAGATGTGGAAGAGTGGCAGCGCTTTCAATGAGAATGGACTGAGATTAATTCCCTCTATCAGCCTCTATTCTGTCAGAGAGACAGACAGCAAGACTTGGAAAAAGAAGAGAGATAGCAGAGAAAGAAAGAAAGAAAGAAAGAAAGAAAGAAAGAAAGAAGGTGGATTTGTTTAAAGATAAAATGCTGATGGTGAAATGTGTTTGCATAGAGACACTGGAACACTGCAGTCAGCCATAATGCTCCTGCCTCAGGGCTGTGTGTGTGTGTGTGTGTGTGTGTGTGTGTGTGTGTGTGTGTGTGTGTGTGTGTGTGTGTGTGTGTGTGTGTGTGTGTGTGTGTGTGTGTGTGTGTGTGTGTGTGTGTGTGTGTGTGTGTGTGTGTGTGTGTGTGTGTGATTTATGCTGATTTCAAATGTCCTATTGTCACTATTCTTCCATGTTTTCCGCTACCTTTTCTCTTTTCTTAATAGCACGCACATTACATGGGAATGGGCAACATATGTTTGCGCGTGCGAGTGGGCAAATATTGACTTAATAAGCCATTTTCATTCTGTCGTCGTCAATGAAATAAACGCACTCAACAAGTCACAACAAAAACAACGAACGATTCGGTTCACATTTACACTTTTTTAACAGACGCACACGAGACTAACAAAATGCCATCGCTTTCAATCTGTGCAATGGCCCTCTCCTCCTCTGTGAGCGCGCTTGTGCGCGCACACGCATCATCCATTTGCAGGAAGCGCCTGCGGCGGCGTTCCATCAAAACTAATCATAACCATTCAAATCTGCCTCCCCGCTGCAAGATGTAGGAAGAAGGACGACTGTTTTACACCAGAGCCTTTTAAACCCTACAATAAGATCAATCACACATCTTTTGTGTTGCAAACAGCTAGTTCTTGTGATCGGTTAATTCACTAGTTGTCCTGAAGTGTTGCGCGCAGAGATCTGCAGGGGCGTTTGTTGGAGAGAGCGCGCTTTCTCTCTCTCTTTCTCTCTCTTTATTCGGGTCTGGCCCAGAGGGGCTGTTAAACCCCTGGAGCGACTCTCTGTGATTTCAGCTTCAGCTACCTTCAGCTGGGCTCCATTCCTCGGCGTTTGAGCGAGGGACGCGGACAAGAGCGCAGACGCGGAGAGGTGGCGACACGTCGCTGGATGTCCCATGTTCCAGGTGAGAAGCGCCGGATTGGGTTTGTGGGTTTTTGGAGAGTGAGGCAGTGGAAGCGGGTCTTCAGAGCGCAGCTGCATGTACGCATGTGCTGAAAGATGAGCGCGTTTGGGACAGAAAAATATGTCTTCTCGCAGTTTATATCCTGATGTGCGCAACGGCATTGCAGACAGCACCTAAAACACGCGTTAAATCTGCTGTGTAGCGTTGCGTTGCCTCGTATCTTTGCGTGATGTAGTAATGGCGCCCTCGACCCGGTTGCGCGATGCGCTGGATAAGTCGCGCTGTATTGATATGCGTTTGCGATGTTTCCGCAGATAATGTGAGGAGGTTTCTAAACATCTGTTTCAGTAACAGCGTTTGCTTTTGTTTTTCAGCCATACGGTCTTCTGTTGTCAAAGGCAGCTTTGATTAGTGTGTGCTTTCACGAATTTTCAACACTTTTGTGTTTTTTTTTCTCTTTTATTATGTGTGTTTATTGACTATTATTATTCCTTTAAATATCCAGAAAACATTCCTTCATTCTCATGTGTAATGCGCGAGCAGGAGGATAAAGACGCACGTGCGCACGTTACAGTGGCATCAGATCATAAGATCCACTTCAGTAATAGTTACAGCTCTGTTTACTTTTGTTAACACTCTTTCTAGAAGTTTGTTTTGTTGTGTCACAGCTGTTGCACTATAGTGTGCGGTACCAGCTCATGGAAATGCCCAAGTTGACTGTGTGTTGACAGTTTAGGTGACCTGGGCAAGGGTCTTTTCAGAAGGGTGTACTTTTGTGCACTGGAAGGGGGCTTTTGATGTTTATGAATGCATTCAAAATCTGTAGTGATTGTGTCTGTCTATTTAAACCCACTTCTAGACTAGAACCCAGCCATATATCTTTCTGTTATTTTGTTTATATGTCTGTCTCTGTTTGCTTAAATAAAGCCTTTAGTGTATTAGTCTATTTCCATGTCTTTGACTCACTATAGCAACAACAGAACTGTATATACAAGCAGTTACATATTTTCCAAATTCACTAAAACTTACAAAGATTTCATTAGTAAAATAACAAATAACTTTGATTCTTCAAACAGAACGTGACTTTATATTTAAAATAATTATTGTGGTAACGTTAAACTGAGTATCATCAGAAATGCTGAATATGGTGATAGTATGGCTGGCTATATATGAGGGTGTGAGTGGTCCTAAAGCAATGCAGGAAGCAAATTTTGCAGACTAGAAACAGTATTTGTGCGCATGACATAACCGCACTGCTTCATCTGTTCAATCTGGAACGTGTCTCGTTTAACTTTAGGGGATCATAAAGTACAAATGTAATTGGTCTTGCAGAGAACACAAACATTCCTGTGCAGAACACAGTCAGGCAGTAAAACGCACACGGACACAATGGGCTGCACGCAGCGAGCTGTGGAACAGATGCTGAATTGCTGCCCACGATCGGGGCAGAGTTGCCGAGTTTTCTGACTCACTCCTCTAGAATATACAACATGTTAATGTGAGCTTGGAATCACCTCAAACGCAGGTTACTAATCCTCACACTGTCTTCACGATTTCTCCAAGACATCCATATTTATGCAACATGCATCCATGAATATGGATTAGATTAAAATTGAGGAAGCTCAAGATGTCATGCAAGTCTTTTCATCTAGTCTCTCGTACCAGAAAGATGCATAATGAACTGTGGGCCTAATGGTCAGGCTTTACCAGAGACCGTCCACCAATCAGATCGTTACATTTATGCAGATTTGTATCAGTTCTTGTGTTCCCTGCGGTTCGAACCCATGAGCTTAGCATTGCTAGTGTAGCAGATAGATCCAGCTCAGTGGATCAATTGACTGTTAACAGGATAGTGGACTAACAAATCCAACAGGTGCTTCATTTGGTTGCTACATACATTGTGTCCGACCTAAACTAAGATGTACGATCTCTCGTGCTCTGCATTGGCACGCACAAATATGGCTTCTATCTTTCTCTCAGCTGTACATACGCAGACACACTCACACACTCACACTAGTTACTCTGTTTTTGACAGCCCTGGGCTCTGGCAGTGGGTTCAGCTATATCGCACCTTGGTGTTCCTCTCTCTCTCTTTCATTCTCTCCCAAGCCTGGGAGGTAGAGGCGATTTGTGATGCTGCGCTCACGCTGTTTTTTAAAAAGTGCTTCCTCTGAACTTCTCTATCTCTTTAGATTAGTCAGGGAACAAATTACCTGCCTGCACATAAAAAGCCCTTCGCAATCCTCCACACGGCCATGTAACGAGCCTGATCTCCCTTTTGAAGAGTGGGCATGTTATTTTCCCTCTCGCCTGCAGGCTACCCTGCCATGCAAATGATTATGAAATTAAATTTAAAACTATACATGTATTCAGCCTCTCTCTTATCGCTATCTGCACAAAGCGCATACAAATCAGGCCGGGATCAGGGCCCCGGCTCAGGACTGCACTTTAAAGCTTTGCTAATTGCTAATTGGGTATCTAGGTGTGAAATGGGCTCTGCTAACGAGAATTTAAAATGTGGAAAGGATGGTTTATTTATTTATTTTCTTGCTCATGCTCTCTCTATCCCTCTCTCTCTCTCTCTCTCTCTCTCTCTCTGACTCTCTTTTTTCCTTTGAGAGATGTCAGAGCTGTTTCTGGTGACATGCCTGTGGGCAGGAATGACAGAATGAGACAAAAGAAGAGAGGTCTCTCGTTTCAAAATGGAGGCTCTTGCTCACACAGGGATATATGTACGAGTGAAGAAATGAGATATGGGTCCAGCATCACGTTTGCCAGGAAAAAAGGTGGTGGTAGCTTAACGGTGAAGGGTTTGGGCTTCCAACACAAAGCCCGCTGGTTTAGTTCTAGCTAGGGGTAACCCAGGAACTCAAGTTACATTCACACTGTGGCCCTGAGCGCAAGACTTTAACCTGAGTTTCTTCCAGGGACCGCGTGTGCAGTTTCTATACTAGCGACACCTCAGGCATTCAGCAGTGCAGAATTCAGGTCTCTCTAAGTTGACACGCCCCTCATGATGCTCTGCTAAACTGAAGAGTTGAATCAGGTGTGTCAGGTATAAGAGACGCCCCCCAGCATCTGAATATGACTGCTTCTCTATTATACAGTGTGCAGCCGGAAAGTTACTTTACCCCAAACTGACAAAGACATCTGAGAGCCATCAGAGTTGAAAAATAATTTGAGTCACAAAGTGCAAAAGTTGAGCCTTGTGGCTAAATTGTACATAATATTTAACTGGTTTACATAGGTCAAAAACAAGTGCACCATAGGATAATGACAACATGTTGAATGCACAGTATAATATATTCATACTACACACTTGCATACTTTAAAAAATAACTGTAAAAACAATTATGTTCTTTAAGTTTTTTAAACATAGTATATTTTTTAAAGGTTAATAGGACCAAATTGGAAAACAGGGGCGCACAATATTAAGGAAAAATGTGATATACAATATAATAATGCTTTATGTTTGTAAAATTAAATTAATTTAAATTAAAATTATTCTCACATTTCTAGGAAAGAAACATTGTGAAACGATGTTTCATTTTGTGTGTCAGTCTCTTCAGCAACCTTAAACATTTTAGTATTAAAATCATTTAGTTATTGCAAGCTGTTGTATTATGTGTTATGATATGCAGCCCTACTAGAAAACATTGTTTACATGTGAGAAAAAGTTCTGTTTGTGACACTCTGCTTAAAGAATATTCACAAGACTATGGAAAGAAGTTAATGAGTCAGATGATCACTGTTGAGTCGCTGATGGATGAATAGAGCTGTTTCTTAGCCTTCCTTTAGCTTTGAGCCCTACTGAGTTCTAAAATCCGCTTCCTCATGCGTTGCTTTTCTCTGAGGCACAGAGCCGGAGACAAACATCTGCCTTATTCTCCAGAGCCAAACCTCAGCTCTGTGCTGTTCATACTGAGACAGCAGTAGCCTCAGGGTCCTCACGACACACACACACACACACACACACAGGAGAGAAGAGAGAGAGAGAGGCATGAATGTAGAAGAACTTGTGTGTGTTCTTGATCAAGGTCACTCGTCCATAATGATCTTCTATCAGTGGGCAAGTGTAATGAATCACGTAAAAAACGGCATGTTTTATAGGTTGTATTTATAAACGCTTCGTGGCTTTTTATTAACTGGGCCAAAAGCAATTACAAGTTGAGGACTCCAGAATCATTCAAACATGAAAATACCAACGCGTAAGAGTTACTCACAGGAATAGTTCAAAGTGTCACATTTCACTATAAATTTGTGTTCTTTTAATGTGAAACACAAGGGAGAATGTTTGAAGAATCTATACCACACTTCTATACCTGTCAAGCTCCATAATGAACAGAAAAACACTATAAAGTGGTCTATATGGAGGTGTGCAGCCTTTAAAGGCTTTTTAAGTTAAACTAAAGCTTTGTGTGAGGATATTAAACTGGTATTTACTGGTAATATTTTTAGTGAGCTGTTAACTTGAAAACTGCAGCGACCGAATCAATAAATCATTGAACTCAAGAACTAAATGAGTTTGATCAGTCATTTAACCTGATGTTTAAACTTTTTCATTACAAAGTACCAACTCAATGCTCTCAACTCACTGATTTAATTATTGATTTAAAGCGGTTCACAAATTTGAATTGATTTCAATCTGGGTCTTTTTCTTGAAACAGACATGATCACCGTGAACGGTCGTTGTATGGAAAACAGCTGCATGAAGGTTCTTCAAAATTTCACCATTAATGTTACATGTAACAAAATAACAGCATTAGAAGTTTGGAACAACACTTGAGTAAATCATTTTCATTATTTCGTAAGCTATTAAAATATAGTCCCTCAGTTAAGCCATGATTTAATGCTTTGTTCACAATATAACACCCTCTCTCAAACAAAACTCTGCAGTGAGCTCAGACTGTATTCAAAACTCACAGCATTGTGACTAGTAAGCAATGAAAAGCTTTCTAAGAGTTTAGTCTGCAGTGTGTCAGTGCAGTTAACAACATCAGTGGGATGGTGATGTTAAGTTATGCCGGTTCCACATATTTTGTCCCTACTGGCCATAATTGTACACAAACAGTTGTGCATTTCATGCTCTGCAGACATTGTGCTTAAAATACACAAAAATATCAAGTATATTATCACACCTTTATTTCTCTCTCTCTCTTCCATCTGTCACACTCTCTCCTTTTCTCACAAAAGGCTGTAATACACACACATCCATAGAAAGATATAAAGTATATGGATGGCCCAAGGGTTAAACATGATCACAGCTGCTACTGGAAATTCCCAAATCAGGTAAGCTTGCCGGAGCTTCATGCCTTTTTAATAATTAGCAGGTGTGTGTCTGTGTGGGCAAGTGTGTATTAGGTGCATAAAGCATAATTGCAAATGTATTGCCTAATTCAGCATGCAGTCCAATATAGGATATAGCTGACTGCTTGCTTTTCTGCTGTTTGCCTTTCAAAGTGTGTGACTGAAAGTGTGCGTGGGAGCTTAGTTTTCATTTAGAGGGTTTCATCTCCACTTTGCTGCACCTTTAAGAGCGCGTGCCTGTTCCCGTAGCTGAAGGTCACTAAAACACACAAAAAGCTCTCAGCGCTGCGGTCCAATATAGCGCATGCGCACTGCCTCGGGACTCATACACTGTCAGACTGCAATATGGCGAGAATGCCTGGCAGCGGGGACCACTGCTGTAGTGATGAACCGGACCCGATGCCAGGGGATCGAGAGAGAGACGGAGGTTCGGGCGAAGGAGAAGAGGAAGAGGAGGGAGAGATTCAGGAGATCCAGATAACGGGGGATGAGGGAGAAGTGTCAGAAGAAGAAGCCGAGTTAGAGTGGGAGGAGTGCGGGGAGCCCGACAGCTGCGCTACCGTGGAAACGGGAGAAGCGGTCCTTATGCGGAATACAGACCAGCACTGCGGGGACGAGCTGGAGTCGGTGGGAGACGCGTTTTTCGCAGTTTTGGACTCGGAACCCGAGGGAGACATGCATCGCTCCCCGTCAGATCGCTCCAGGCTCAGCGAGAACACGCGGCTGGCCACTCGGTACGCGGTGCGAATCTTCAGGGAATACCTGACTGAGAAGGCGCAAAGTGCGGACTTTGAGAGCATGGATAAACATGCGCTCTGCAAAGCGCTGCGCTCTTTCTATTCCGAGGCGCGCTCCAAAAGCGGCCAGCTGTACAGCAAGTCCTCTCTGATCAGCATCCGGAGCTCGCTTAACCGATACCTGAACGAGCCCCCCTTTTGCCGCACGCTGGACCTCACCAAGGACCCCGAGCTGCGCAGCGCCAACCTCGCCCTCGCCGCGGTTATACGCAAACTGGAGGAGCAGGGCGCCGGTCCCGTGGTGCAGAAGCAAGCCATCACGCGTTCCGACCTGAGAAAACTGTACACCTCCGCCGTGTTCAGCTCCAGCTCGCCCTTCGGGCTGCTTAATAAAGTGTGGTTTGAGACTTGCATGTACTTCTGCACGAGGGGGCGGGAGAACCAGCGCGAGCTGGAGGAGGACTCTTTCGGGCTGGCCATGGATGAGGATGGAAGAAAGTTTGTGTACTTCAAAGCTCTCGGGCCCTATCACAAATCTCGTTCCGCCTCCTGGACTAAAAAA
>JAZGTK010003524.1:5265-27104 GCA_036877625.1 Ambastaia sidthimunki
TAAGCAACAACTACTTTTCACAATCCAATCAGTTTTTAATAGATAAACTCAAGTCTTGTCCTGGTACGTTCTTTCTCATGAACCATCATATTTTACTTATACATACATTATATAACATTGGTTGACAGCCGTGTTTCATGTTGATTTAAAAAAATAAGTACATGGGCTGCTTACACTTTAAATTGTTAACCCCAGGTGATATTAACCCAGTGTTCTATGTTGCAATGGGCTAGTATCTCACATCAGATATCTTTGGCACTACATTTTATCAATTTTACAGCTGTACAGCAGAGCTTCAAAACAACCCAGTGTTAAAAGTGGCGTTAACCCAAGGTTACGTACAGTATGAAAAGCCTCGAAACAGCACCAGGACCTAAGACATAAGTTTTGACAGCACAATTAACACGGAGTGAGTAAAACGCAAGAGCAAAACCTGGTGACTCAAGGCATCGGAGGCGCACGTCCCTTGATGCTACACTGGCTGAAGCGCATGTGACATTACATAGCAGACATTCCGATGAAAAACCAACAAGCTTTGGCGGAAATATCGAGGCTGGCACCGTGTCCAAAAGCAGCATGGAATCTGTTAGCCATACCCTAAAGACATGAAAAAAGCGACATGCTGCCAATACATTAATCAGCTCGTGTCTTCTACGGTGCTCGCGAAACGACCGAAATGTATTATGGCTGGGCAAATGTTTTATTGTGCAGACAGGAGCGACTGTGACATTTAAGCTTTATGGTGTTTGAACACAACTATTTACTTTTCTCCCGATAATGGCCTTACAATCAGATTACGATATCTAATAAGAACTGATAGTAGTTCGTTTATCTTCCCAATTGTAATCGCTGTATTCATGATTCATAGTGTTTCTTTGTGTTTTTCGAACTGGCTAACCATTAATAAGATCCAACTGGCTGGTTTCTGTGCTGTTTATCAGGTGTTTAATATCAGTTTAATTTGAGCAACAACCCCTTCTATCACTGATATATTGGACTATACGCGGTATTACCTTTCCTTTTCCGTATACACCTCTTCTGCTATGGTTTAATGTGGCCAATAAGCAGCATACAGATGAAGTGATTTATTACTTTAATCCCTGTCACCATCGATACGTCTGATTAAACCAATAAACAAAGTTGACAACTTTTTAAAGAGTAAAAAGAAACAGGATGAGATTTTACAGACCTTCACAAACTCCGACCTCGTACTGCGTGATAGAGCCGCCGTTTAACGGGGGTCTGATCACGCATCGGAGCCCACGGTCGCAGGTCCCATACAGTCCGTAAACGCCACCGCAGCTCTCGTTTTTCTGCTTGGCGCAAACCGAGCAGCAGCCGCATATCCCCAGTACTACAGAACCGGTACAGTGCTTGGGCTCCTCGCATTTGGACTTGTCACAGGGCAGACATATGAGTGCCCGACTGTTCTTCGCGATCAGCAGCACAAGTTGGGAGATTAGCATGCATTTCATGAAAAGATACATCCTGGAGGAGGCCATGAGGGAAAGGTGAAAAAATATAGATATCCAACCCACCCCTGCTCCCAAACTAAACGATTTTCCAGCGAAATCAACAAATCACAGAAGAGAACAGCGACTCTAAACGCGCGCAAGAAAGACGCGCTTTATGTCAAACAGAATAATAAAGATTTCCTGGCGTTAAACTTTTATCGATGTTGATGAAAGCCACCAAAAAGGCATTTCTTCCAAACGAACTGCAACAGAAGAATTATCCCACGCTGTATAACCAGTGCATGGCTCATGCGTCACGATCTTTCTGTACAGCTCCGTCCAGTTTGTTTTCGCGTAGGAAAACTTTCCTCATGCGTCTGTCTCTTCCTTGGAGTCTTTTTCACGCAAGCTTGTGATTTCTTCCCGTCCTGCGTTATGAAGGGGGCCAGAGCAAAATCACTAAGTTCCGAAGGTGTCGAAGGAAAAACGCGATCCTGTTATTTTGTGGCAAACGGGAATTCATTCAGCTGTGAAAGATTTCCAGCTATCGCTTGCGTCTCATGTTTATCGCTTGCTCTCCAGTTGAGTTCTCTCCGCCCGCAGCTGAACGTTCAGCTCAGTCCCTCACCGTGACCTCATAACAGAACCACTCCCATCTGCCATTACTTTGCTCCATTGGAGAGTTCGTCCGCTTTTGATATGAGACACAGGAAATGCTGGTAACACGACACGCGCGACAGAAGGAGTCTGTGATATAGTTCACGCTGGTTAAGGTGCGCGCGTGGAATGTGGGGCCCGCATAACTGTGCGGCTCTGTGCCTTCAGTACGACTTGGTAAGAGGAAAAGATAAAGGCTGTTGTGTCTTGGTTTAATCATAAACAGTTTTCTGACATCCAAACAATATTCTTGTATATATTACGAGTATTTTACAGATAGGTTTGTGTTGTTGATATGAAAATAAACATAAATCTTGTTTGTTGATCTTGTCTATGGGTTGAGATGACAGCCCAGTTAAAACAAATTTTCACTTTTTTTACTTCGTTTGTTTAAACATTGTTGGCATTGACACATTAACATCCATGGCATGCACAACCTTTGCAGGAGTTACTCAAAGTAGATATTTTTTTACCCTTGCTTTATTCAAAATCACTTTTCTTACAATATGTAAATGTTGTCAGAGATCATAATCTGGAGTCTAGAGTAAAAAAAAACTTTATGGTGTTGGCCTGACACAGTAATTTCTATTACACATTTACTCGCCTCCCCAAAGCAAGAAGCACTAAATATAAACGATGTTTTTCATTTTTAAGGGAATTATACCTTTAAGCATTATATTTGCTCATGGAACAGCAGCACAGAGTGTAGAAGTTCCACTGGAAAACTTAATAAAATAATACGTCTAGACTTTAACACTTCTGATTATGTCTGCCAGGTTCACAGATTCATCCAAGATCTGACTTAATTAAACTCATCAATTTGCATACAAACTGAAAATGATGCCTTATACATGTAGAATAAAGATTTATATTTATATTTAAATTTGATAGGCTTCTATTATTTTTATTTTTCATTTAAGCTGTAAAAATACACCCAAAAAAGTGACATTTGAAAACGGCACAAACTTACTGCTGCTTACTTGAGCTAGCAGAATTGGACAGTTATTATCAATGTGCTTTATCTTACATTCGACACCCCATAGTGCAGCTTTTCTCTGCACAGTTATATCAGTGCTATCAGATGTCATAATCCTGCAGATGATGAGTGATACATGTGGTAAGAGCCAAAAATGGGGCCTCTTGTTGCCTTAGGAAATCATTAGCACAGACATCTTTGCAGAAATCAGATATCTTTGGATTATATGTGCTGTTCTTTCATCTCCACTCTTTTTGCTGTCATAGTGTCCTGGCTTTGGGCATTAGCCAATTAGCAAAAGCCTCCACACAAGTTAGCTATGAATACCAATGCCGTGCACAAAGATGAAAGGCTGGAGTTGGCATAGTGGCATTTTTTAGGCTATTTGGTTGCTGTACAAGAGATAAGATAGCAGACACTTTGCTGCTGTTATGTGCTATTGTCTATGCAGGGCATGACGATCTCTAGAGGCCACAAGCTTAAGACATTGGAAACCTTTTTGATGCAGAGATGGTGTTTTCATCAATCAATAGACCACAATCATGACCACCTTTAAATTCTATTCCCTTTGCTTCCTCTGCATCAGGTTTGATCTTATCTAAGGGATTTTTTCGTCATTGGTGTCAGATAATTCAGAGAGATCTCAATACAGTGAAACCCAATATACGTTTATAAAAAAAGGAAAAAATGACTTTTGTCCTGAGGAAAAATATAGTTAATTTACAGGTGGGCCCACATTTTGACGTTATTCCCCAAAGGTAAAACTAAGAATGCTTGGATCAAATGGAGACAGAACTATGACATAGCATCAGTTATGTAAGGTGTGCATGTTACAATATACAATTCATCCACATGGGCAGCAATTTCCTATGTAGGCAATAGGCGTACATTTATATTTACTTGAAATAAACTTTTACAAAACTGATCTGACAACAGTGATAGGGTTAATTTTGCTATTTTAGCTAGTCACAGCAGAGTACCGCTGTTCAGCCCTATTGTAGGGAACAGTTGAAATTTTCTGTCATCATTTACTCACCCTTATGTTATTTTAAACCCATATAACATTCTTTGTTCTGTGGAACACAAAAGGAGAAATTTGAAGAATTGTAAAGAATGCACTTTTTGCAATTACAATAAATGGAGACTTAGGCTTTACCGGGGTAAAAGAATATCTTAAATGTCTTTTAGATTAGATCTTTTGAGTGAATCAATTAAAACATTTCATAAAACTGGTCTGAATAATTTTGTCATGATTCTGACTGATCCTGTTTTTAAGCTTAACTGACTGACTCCAGTTGTAGCTCCAGCTCACTGGAGGGGAAGATTATACATTTCAGTCAGTTCCTCACACAACATGAGGCAAAGTAAATGATGACAGACTTATGATTTTTGAGTGATCTGTTTCTTTATATGTTACTTTAAGGAATTTTTCTATTTCGTTTTTCAGTGATTTGTTTGCTTCTCCTTATACCGTAAATCCTGGCCTGATGAAGGAGGAACTGCATTTTTGGCTCTAAAAATAATTTTTCCACAGTGACTCATTTTTATTTTATTATTTTTTTGGACAGTGTTTCTCAGTGTGAAACCTTCTACAAGCAAAGGTGCTGACACTATTTGGAGGAGTTTATGCTCAGGGTTGTTTTTACATGAATGTGTTTAATTGTTTAATGATGTTAGGTGCTGTCTAATTGAGCACCCACTGTTCCTGCACCACTGTGTTTGTTGTGATAGTTCCTGGGGAAACTGGTGCTCCTGCACCTCGTTGAATTAGCCCTGATAGGGTTGGTCTTATCAGACATCTACCAGTCAGAATATGACCCTCACAAGTCCTCTCTTGAAACTGACAACATTATGTATGCCAAGGACGGTGAGGAATGTTTCCCATCCAAAGGTCCCTCAAGCAATCAGCATAATCTTGGTGATCAGCCCCCATGTATCGTGTTTAAATGAGGGTAGAATCTGTCAAACGTCTTGGGAAACGCTTGAATTTCAGCTCATATTTAGTCAAACCATTGCAATTCTGTTTAGCAGTTTTTAACAGCTGTAGCCATCAACTGCTCAAATGTAGACAATGCTCCTATTGAGCAATAATATTTGTCGAAATGGCCAAAGTGGAAAAATTGTAAGCCTTTGTAAATGAAGATTCCTATTTCCTATTATGCTGTGACTTTGTGGAGTAGCTGTTCTAGCATGTTTACCTGTATGGTTTGCACCATCAAAATCAAACTGCAGAGCTCCATTTTGCCACAACAACCGGGGAACATCCACCCACGGCAACATAGACATCCATCAATGGCTAACGCCATTAACACCACCTCACTCAAATAAACACCAGCGGATTGGCTCAGTACTCCCTGACCCTCATTCAATAACCATTAAGTCTTTTTCTCTTTGCCTCTCAGCTTCATTGTGGTTTCCAGGTACTAAATGACGGCCGGCTATTATACAGCAGACAATGTCCTAGACAGTGCGTTCTTTGTAGCTCTGAGGACAGTCTCTGGCTGTATTGTGTTGTATGTAAATGATAATCTCTATGGCATCTCTTTTGTTGGAGCTGCTGTATTTAACGGAGGTGATTTGATATTGTTTTCCAGAGGCGGCACTTGTGAGCCTGTATCAAATTCACAGAGGTCAGGGGGGAAGAAAGATGGAATGCTGGATAAAGCAGCAAAGCATCGGATGTTTTATGGAGATTCGCAGCCACGCATGTGTAATCGGTGGATGATCCTGCTATTACCATCAAGTCTGTTTCAAAATGTTTAGCACCTCGTTTTCACACAGCTGCGTCCTGTGTAATTTGTGCAAAAAGCATGTTTGGCACGTTGGCAGACGTACACACACAAACAATGTTTTGGTTGATAAGATGCATACTACATTAATGACTATTATTCTTGCTGTTCCTCCCATGGCCTTTGTTTGAGTTTACTTTGGCACTTCTCATTTTGTTCCTCCCGTACAATGCAACAATGGCTTAGATTAATGACATATCTTAAATTAAATAACAAAAGCAAATTTAGTTTGCTAAGGATAGGGTGAGAAAACAGGGATGCAACTCGCAAGAAAACAAATAATTAATGTTGTGCAAAGAGCGACGTCTCTAATTCATGAAGCAATTTTATTTGCCAGCCACAGAGACATGCAGAAGCTGTAAAATGTTGGGCTGGGGAGCGGCGAGGGGGCAGAACAGCGCAGATGACAGCCGGTAGACTCATTGTGACTGGAGCGTTGGCTCTGCAGCCACTGGACTAACTGCTCCATTAATCATCCACACAAGCCTGCACATCACCCTACAAAATGCACAGCAGCAAAAAGGCAGGCATTTGTCCCAAAGTGCTCTTATAAGGCAACTGTAACTTGTTTAGCCCGTGCCTTTGCTTGTTCTTCAATTAGATAGCACTACCTTATTGGTTAACATTACATATATTGCCAAGGTGTGTAATGTTATATATTCACAACGGTCATGTGAATAGATAGCTGGATAGACAGACAGACAGATAGATAGATATTAATGAGATCACATTTATGATTTTTCAGATACATAGATTGGTTATATAATATTTATGTAACAGGGTGCCCTATTTTACTAATTTAAAAACATAACAGAGCCTGCTGTTATCTAGACTTAACATGGTTGAAGTATGTGAACCATGAGGAAATCCACTAAGAATAAACCCTGCAGAAACCTGCAGTCTCATGTTAAAAGCATTTACATTGAATAAACGGTCTGTGATGACAGAACAATTACCTCATAACTGAATTTAAGGCTTATTGTCCGTGAGGCACAGAAAGCTTGGGCTAATGGCTTTCATTCAACAGACAGGCAGCATTCATCTGTACTCAACAAAGCATTCCAAACATCTCAGTCATTTCCCAACGGTCCAATGTTTATACACTGGAATGCAAGTAACATAGGGCTGATAATTATCAACATAACTTTGAATCTGATGATTTTTAAAGTACGTACAGCTGAACCCTTTCTTTTGAGTTAACAGCCCATAATGAGATACATACACACATGCACAAATACATACATATAACTTAACATACAAATTAACATACAACTCTTTAGACAAAATCTCAAACAATACATGCATACTCACTTGTAACCATATTTATTTCAAATGACGATCAATTGACCATGTTTTCTTTAGTAGAGGTTTGTCAGTAAGTGCCACAATCCAATCATCACAATCCAGTAAGTGTTTCTCAAAGTACATTTTTAATGTCAGTTTAAGTTTATTTTAAAAATTCATTTAGAAATTAATGGCATGCCCAACAATGTGAGACATGTGGCCTTGCTAATTGGGGTAAGTTTTCATAATAGATACTGCCATTAAATAGCCTGTTAGCTTTTTTTAAAAAATAGGTTTTTAAAACTGTAAACCCTGCTAACATACACTTTTGCCACAGTTTAACTTTTCGTTTGAATCTACATTTTTCTAATCTGACCTCCACCTGAAAAGCGTGAATACTGAAATAAGCAAACTTCCAAAAAGTGACAACTAACCCCAGTCTCTCATGTTTGAAATGAGGCCCTGACAGAAGCAAGCACACTCTTTGACACTGTAAAACAGCAAGGGTTAACTCCAACTGTTATTTTTTCCCTCTCATGTCTCATTCTTTCTTCCTGGTCTTTTTCGTGAGCACATGATAAAAGAATGCATGGAATGCCAGCGAGCGCGGCGCCAGCAGCGTTTACAGTAGCACCGGCCGCTGAGAACTGGGAGGGTGGAGGCAGGGTCGAGCCTGGAGACTGGATTCTCTTTACTGTGTTTGGGGAAATTATGACCTTTTTCCATATAAAGAAAAGCATTCCACTGCCTGAGTGGCAAACAAAACCTCTCTTTCGTAAAGGAAGAGAATTAGACACAGAGAAAGACATACTAACTGGGAAACACGTACTTGAATTGGGGACATATGCACTTGAAAGTATGTAGTCACAGGAAAAGGCTTTGAATCAGATCTGTACGAACATTTCATGGTATGACTTCACTTCCTCAAGTACACACAGAGTTCACCAAGCCCCCTGATATTGTTCAAACACCTTGTGCTTACCACTCAGCTTCATTTTCTTGTGAAATGCCCACTTTTACAATCCAATCAATCCTCAATAGATAAAATCATGTCCCCCGCCTACATTATTCTTGTTAAATACCTTGTTTTACTCAAGAATACATCACATCAGTGAAGTAAAACGGGTTGAGAAATGTTTCATGTTGACCTTAAGTCCCTGTCATAGGTCAAGATCCCCATGGCTGCAACATGTGACATACACAGTCGTAAAGCAAACATGTGTTTCACCTTGTTGTTGTTACTATATTGTCTTTCAGCATGGCTGCAATGCTGTATTGACCAATCAGAATCCAGGACCAGAATAATCTGTTTTATTATGGGTGCCTTGTAACTTGATTTGAGTGAAATAAACAGCATTGCCAACAGCAAAACACTGTAATGTATTACCTTTTTTGGAGCATATTCTCAGTCATAAGTCAATCAGCCTATTTATTGGCAATCTATTAAAACCAAAAACATACTCTGAGATGCCACAGTGATTAAAATGAGACTGAAATCAAATACATAAAGGTGCCTATTTTATAAATAGCTCCAAGGTCAGCTATTATCCCATGTGAAATTCAAGGTGCTAAATCTAACATCGCCCTGGTTCATGCTACTGAGACATAGTGGATAGTGGTTCATTGAGATACTCTAAAAGAATATTAAATTGAATTTTACATTCTCCTCGGATAAAATTCAAGTCACATTTTGCCATGATTTGATCTTTTCAAATTCGCCAGTGGAAAATGTGTTTTCTTGCAAATGGTAATTTTACACAGATGCCTCCATGCTCATGAAGCTAAATCTTCCCACATGCTTTAGCTCAAACTAGCATGCATAGAAAGCAGCCTTTAAATAAGGTTTTTGTCCATACTGAATATATTTTTGTGTTCTTTTAAATACTGTATAAATATCAATACTGACGAACTGATAGATTGTGATTATTCAGTTGTAATGCTGTGTATTTGTAACTTTTTAATAAAAATTGAAGCAATCAAAATAACTAATGAACCAGACAGATAAAAGATGAAAAAGATGTTTACATACAATGTTTCAAGTCTGCGACAGAACACTCCAAATTATTTAGCGCATACTCATCATTCACATCTTTCCACATTGCATTTCATAAAGTATAAATGATGCCTAATGTATGTAGGGGACTGTAAAAGATAACAGTTGTGGCAGCCATGTTGAAGGGTCATTCTAAAACTGCAGTACTCAAAATAACTGCTTTAAAGGGCACTTCAAAACAAGCATTCGATTGGACTGATAGACACTCCCAAGATTCTTTGCACTGCATTAGAACCATAAAGTGAAGACCTAACATTGTTACTATATTATCAAAAATCAGCTCTCGTCTTGTGATTGTGAGAATGTAATGACAGTTTGTGAGTCTTTAACTGTGTGCATAGGGACAAGCTTGAGTAGTGTGCACTTGGCATTATCAGCTTTGGTCATGACATATTATCAGATTCACTATTAAAGGGCATTATTATCCTCTTTTGGAGACTATTGTATATTTTCACAGTTTTAATGTATAGCACAATTCAGTGTCATATCAGAATAAATTAACTTGGATTTGATTTAATGCACCATCTTTTCATTTCTGTGGTCCTCTTGGGTTAACCTTCTCAGAAACCATTCAGCAGAGCAGCAAGGCATAAATTAGAGTTTAAAAAAATAGAGCCACAGCGCTTACTTTTCTTTATTGCATAGGACTCTTTCTGAGTGTGATGTTTGATTCTTCATGAAACAGCCCTGAGTGCTGAGGGAATCAAAACAAGCCAAAGTGCTCAAGATATCTGTGGAGGAATGACTCAAGCAAATGGGACAAGATGCTATTAAAGAAGTCACATGGGTTCAGTCTTTTTTTGGCTCTTAATGAACAACATCAACCAGATACAAACCCATAATCTGCTAATGTGTTTGGACCCTCATAGCAAGCTTCACTGGGCAGCTATGCCATAATGATGCTGTTGCCCTCTCTTTTACTGTGTGCATGGCGCCGTGAAACTTCAATACAATATGGACATAGATGATGTTTGTTTCTGGCCTGGTAAAGTCAAAGAGAGAAAGTCTCTCATAAAGTCTCGGCTTAATTCACTTTACACGTCCCTCTAACATACTTTTAAATGTTCTTTTAGCACAACCCTGGTTTCAATTTTCGCTTGAGGCCAAAAAACTCTCTTGGCTTTCTAAACTTTTTGTAATACCCATTACCCACTTTGTAATACCTATTATGAAAAAGATTTATAGGTAAACCTATTTGCTCTCCAAACACTTTAAAGTGTTTGTTTTTAAAATATACTCTAAAGAACTTTTAACCATTGTATTGAAAATTAATGAATTTGTATTTAGGTAAACAGTTCCGTTCAGGCATGTTCCCTTTGTTTGGAACACATTCTGTAATACCTTTTTTGGTTTTACCAAAATAATAGAATTATTAATATGAAATTACAATTACAATCTGCCTTTTATATAGTGCTTGTTTTGATATTCTTGACAATGTTACAAAGGTTCCAGTACCAAACAGTATAAGGTGTTTTTAGTGTATTCTTGTTAAAAATGGGTCAAATGCAATCCAAAGACAACAGAAAGGTTCATATAGGCAGTCAATATTTTTAAGCTCTTTTAATGCAGTCTGCAACCTCATAACCTCCACTAACACACTGTGAATTATTGTGACACACAGTTACTATAACATTCACAGTGTTATCTGGTTTGGCATATATTTAGTATGCATCATTTTCTGTTTATAGTGACATGTTACATGTCACATTCAGAACAGACACTGTTCCCTGTTTATTGGATGGTGCCTTGTGAAGGTGATATAATCAGGCTTTATCAAACCGCCAAAGGCAGCTCTGTACATCTTCATTCATACCTGTTTAGCACTAAACAGGGTTTAGATTTCATCAACCTCATTTGTCCTCTCAGGGAATGCTGCTCAAAGACTTACATGATCTTTGTTTTGTACTCAGATCAGTCTTTACATATAACATATTTGGGTTAATTTAATGCAGTGTTTGGTTATTTTAGAAAATCTCTTGTCAAGCGTTATCTTTCTTGACTTTGATTCTGTTTAGCTGCAGTAGTTCATGAGTGGCTGTACATCACAGGGATTTTTTTATGGGAAAGAGATGTTCTTGTCTTGGCAAATGGGGGCAACAGCAAAATAATGGAAGACACTGAAGTTTAATGAATAAATAAAAAAGTTTAATATTAATCTGTATAAACAGTAAACAACTGTACTGCCAAGTAATACAGTTTAATTTCCAAAATGCAGTTCATGAGCACTTTAATACCACCAGCCCATTTCATGTTTTAGCTTTATTCTCTGCTGGTAGATGCTGTAACTACACCAATATGCAACAAAAGGCTTGTTTCTGCATTGAGGGCCATTTATTATTTTCTTAATGCCATTCCAGGTTCTCAAAAGTCAATTAAAAATAAAGAAATATTATGTATTGTAGTGGACATTTTGCAAGCAACATATAAATAATAATAAAAATAGGTGTTTAAAGTGCCTGAATTTTTGGATCGCTTTTAAAGCGTGAAATGACCTTTTTTTCCTGTCTTCTACCTTTCACATCACAACTCGTCATGTACCCGGCGTATCCACAGCCTTCTCAGAACCGATTCGCAAGATTGGCAAATCATGTTTAGCACAGATTTTGTAGCCGCGTTTGGTCTGTTATCCTATTTGCATAATTCCCTTAGTGAATTAGGCTCTAAAACAGCGTAGACAGCTATCAGTGAGTACAATTCATCCTTAATGAATTCTCCCCATAGTCACTTCTTTTCAAAGCCTCTTTGCCACAGCTCAAAAGAGTTTTTTTAAATATTTCATTCAGCACCGTTTCTTTATGATTCTGTCTCTGTCAGCAAGCAGTAAGATCTTGAAGTCTTGAAAATCACATTGCAAATAACAAAATTTGTGCAATACTTCACTTCATTTGACCCCTAAAAAATAATTTTGCATGAGTAGCCTAATTTGGTCGGCTGAATTCAGTTTTGTTGAATAATATTTTGAAAGTAATACATTGAATAGGTGTTAATTTAGATATGAAGAAATCAGAAATAGTGGAAATCTGCTCTGTTTGTAAGCGTGTGTAGTGTGGCACAGTTAGAAGAAGTCATGCTGTTGACTGTGGCTCCCAGAAGAAAAGGTCAGCTGACCTTCATGTGTGCCTCAGTGCACACAGCAGGGTTTTGGATGGCTGGGTTTGGATGCTGCACAAAGGTCCCCTGACACACACTAATTAACATTTAAATAAAAAATTGGTAACCTTAATATTGGTACCTTCAGAGTACAAATTATACACACATTCAGTTTGTACAGTACACACACACACATTTCCCAGCAATAATGTAATTTTCTGTGCAGTGGGAGGTTGTTTTTCTGCTAATTTTCCCTTTCAGGTGGGTCCCTAATGTGTTTTGATATGTTGTTTTTTGTCATGATGTCATGAGACTCATGAGTGTGTGTGTGAAGCAGGTTTCGGACCCTGTCAGATGTGACGCACATGAGTAATAAGAGCTGCTACGGCAAGCTGCTCGCTGCGCATCTGACCTTGCAATGCATTTGAGCTGCGCTCATGCATAAATGCAGGCTCTCAGTTCTTTTTGACATCATTAACAAATGATACACCTACTAGATAGATATTATTTGTTGAATGTTACTCTGATAGATACATACATAACACATAATCTATATCTGTGTGGCAGAAAATGAACTAAGAACACTAGGCAAATTTGTTTTGTATCGTTTGTAACGTAATGCTCATTTGCAACGTTATTCTTCATTTGAACAACATTCCGCCTTATCAAATGCATCTAAATGTTACAGAGAACTTATGCCTCATACATTTTAAACACAACCCACCACTGTGCTATGATTGTGTACTACAAGATTTATCTTTATTTGAACTGAAAACATTGCTGGTATGCTATGGTCTTTAGGAATTCCTAGGCTGTGAAAATTGTTTACGTGCCATGAAAGTGTTATAAATTGACAGTGTATATTCAGTGAAAACAATCGGTAAAGCTACAAAAATTTAGTAGAAATAATTACAATAGATAATTACAGTAGACATACTTACAATGTGTGCTATCAGACTCTGATGGAAGTAATAAAACTGCTAAAACCCCTTTGAGGATGAGGCCAAACCATAAAACATCAATTTGATGGCACATTTCTACTGAATTTAGTACTAGGAAATTAGGGTAATAAAATGTGACGAACTTTCTTAATTCAAAATGCATCTGCTGAAGATCGTCATTATTTATCTGCTGCTGTAAACATTTTATTTGGTTGAGAATTTTTAAGTTATACAAACACCAGTGTCACTTTAATTAAAACTGGAAGGGAGCAATCCAGAGAAGAATGAGCTTTTTTCATAGCTCAATATAAGATATAAAGTTTTCAGTTCTATGTAATTGTTTCAGATGATTTTACAATTCATATAAATTGTACAATTTTGGATATACAGATTTACAGAGTATTATGCTATAATATAAATCAAGGACTTGAACTCTCCTATCATACCAATGCATATGAAATAGCAGTTGTTCAGCTGGAATACATAACACAAGATTTAAACACAAGGCTAATAGGAATGACGTGCAAGCCCCTAACCCAGTCCTAACCTTATTTGCACTAAACTTAACCCTCAGATTAATTGGGTATCAGGATTTTTTTTCTAGGACCAACCAGAATGTTGATGCAGGAACATGAGGAATTTGACAAAATTAGATCTGCCCTCCAGGTACCTTCTTGAGCTAACCAGCCAAGACTTAACCCCCCTTTGATAGCACAGCACAGATAATTTGGTCTTGAAAGAATTTAAAGAAAAAGATTTATGGTTTATACAGAAATCTCTGGCTTTGATTTATGTATTTGCATTCTGAGCACAGTTTGAGATGTCATTGAGATTTAAAACTCTAGAGAAGACATATGGGATATTAATAGGATATTTTGTTGTGACAAAGTGCCTTTACTTGATCTCCATTTATTCTCATTACTCTCCATGAGAAACAATTGATACTTGATTGAGATCTGGGATTTCTCTTAGATTAAAAATCAAAACTGGCACCTATAAGCATGTCTCAAACAATAGAATTGATTTACTTTTGCATTTCATATCTAATCAACAGTTCCACCAGAACCTTGTCTCGCAGGAAATCTTCACCTATCGGTATTAACAAAACAAGCTCACAATAAAGTACATGTACAGGCATGAAGTCTTGATTTATCAGCTTCAGAGTGTATCCGAGTGAATGTGGTTAGGTGAGGGACCCGCAAGATCTGTTTTATGTAGAGGTGAAGCTGGATCCCAAGAGATAGATCAGAGGGAATTATGATGAGAGAGTGAAATAGAGAGAAAGAGGCCTTGTACAGTACTTACTGCATCAACACTTCAGAAACCCTTTATCTCCTCACCCCCCTTTCTGAATTACCACAAAAAAAGATAAACAGAGAGGCTGTATGAAGGCATTTGAGCAAAAAGATCATTGCCAAATCAAAAACCTTGACTGATGGACTCATCCACTTCAAATATTGTATGAAGCAATTACGACATTTAAAGCTAATGATGTTTTTTTTAATGCAAACCCACAGATAAATTGCAATGCAGATGTTTGAGATCAGGTTTTGGTAAGTGAATATAAGAAAGGATATAAGAAAGCAAGCAAGAAATCACACCATACGTACTATAGCACGACAGGAAACCTGCAATGCCGCATGATAAAAATATAAGAGAGCGAGGTTTAATAATGAACATCAATTTATCTCATAAAGGGCAGATTTCAAGAGGTCTGTGAAAGTAACATATTTGTCAAGGTATGGTAACCTATACTTGTAACCTATAAATGTGACCTCTGCCTCTCCCATACTGGTGAGTAGTAAACACAGTGGCCAGCTATCACTGGAGCACCCGGGGAGCAACTGGGGGGAAGGTGCCTTGCTCAAGGGCACCTCAGTCATTTTCTGCCAATGTTGGGAATTGGGTGTGATTTTCCTGAAATACACCTTTTTATTCAGTGTGTGGCCCTTATGCACTCGAACTCTCAGACCAATAAATCCACTTTCATGAGTCCATTGTTGACATGTGGTACACTGTAAGTCTATACAAGACCATAAAACTACTAAATGACATACTCTCAAAATGTTTGCATATATTTCAAATGCATGCATGAAAAGTCCATAAAATTGCAAACCTTAGGAATACTGGCAAATCTGAATGTAGTTTGTGGCAAATGTATAAAGATCATGAAAGTCTAGAGGACACAGTAGACAGACAGACAGACAGATACTTTATAAATTTTCTGTGGGAAAACTAGTATCTTAATACAGTAGGGTCTCAGGAGAGAATAGGAGAGATCTGAGAAGCAGATATCTCGATTTGCTCTGCATTTAATCTCATTGGTTTCTTGGAGAAACAATTGTTACGTTAATAAGATCTTATTTGTGATTGTTCTTTTCTAGGGGTGAAAGTAGACGCGTGTGTGTGTGTGTTTGTGTGTGTCAGTGCCTGGTTCATTGTGCCCATACAGTTTATGGCGTTTTCATCAGAAGAGCAGCACTATTCTGACCTACTGCTATAGCACTATTAAAAACTTTGGGCCAAATACGCGGACCATTCATTGAAGGTCAGACCATTTATCTCACCCTTCAGAAAAGCTCCAGTGTGCTGGGCTTCACACGTAATCACACATTCCTAATGTACAGTGTGGTGGAATTTCAAGAAAAAAAAACACTTTCAGCACACAGCTTTTGTGTGCCCATTTTATGAGGTAATTTGCAACAATTACAGTTTTCACCAAGTGGTATAGGCTTTCATTATTCACTGCTGTCTTGACAAATCCTTGCCATCTTATATATTATATGCAATGACATAGAAATGATTTGAAAAGTGGGGGAAAAATTATGGGTGTTATTTAAAAGTGGGAATATGGACATAAAATTTATAGGTAAGGGATATAACAGTTATAATGGGTGCCTGGCTACATATAGAGAATGTTAAATTGATGTATACAAAAACTTTAAGAATTAAAAAAACACTTCAGCCACATTTAAAAATGCGTAAAATAATATATTCAGCTAAGTGGTATAAAAAGGAAAATATGACACAAGCACATTTTTCAAACAAAACATTTAACTAATAGAAGTTTTTCGAGGTTTTCAAAAAAAGAACAGAAGCTTCCTCATAAAATTATGTGAAACTTATGTAAAATAAGTTGAAATAAGTAAAAGTTTTAATAAGTAAAATAATGTAAAACTATTTGGGACATAATCTAATTTTAAACTTATTGGAACATGTTCTTAGTTAATGTCATGGAATGTAGGAAGTAGTTACTCTACTAGAGAATAGAGTGAATTTGAGGGTAACTGTTGATACTAAATAGTAATAGTATTGGCTTAGCATCCAAATGGATTAACTGTACTGTGCTATTTTAGGTCCACATTGAACATCTGGAATTTAAATATCTTTTTTATTACGTACACTAAAATTGTTAGGTTAATATTATCATTTGTTTTGAAAAATTAAGCCTATATTTAGAAAAATAAGCATTTTCACAGGTCGACTCTGAATAGCACAGTATTTAAAATAAATATTGTATATAGTATACAATAATATATACACTCTCTCGCCCTTGACCCATACTGTTTTTCAAGCTGTATACAACATGATAAACACCATTAAACATTTGAGGAGGGATGGAGACAGTATTGACAAATCTATGAGAGCTCGGTATGATAAAGCAGTCCAGTGTGCAGACACAAATACAGCTCCTCAGACAACTAGCCTGTGTAAATATTTGAGCTCTGCCCAGCAGATATCAGGGTCTCTAGAGAGACTGACACTATTCCAGGTGAGATCAGGTTTATTCCTATACTGCCTGCCTGTTATATCTGATCTCTTCCTGTAGCTCAGGCAGTCATGTTCATTCTGGGCACACAGTCTGTAGGAGATGAAGGTTCTGAGGCACAATCACAACAAAAATACTTGGGACAGAATTAAATGCTTTATGCACAAAATGTTAGTTATTATTTAATCATAGTTTAGACTAGTGTAACTTAAGGGTCGCTTTTGAGTGTAATTTATTTTTTACAATATGACTTTTTGTAGACTCCAGACATTTTAGTTTGTATTTTTGTGTGTTTCAAGAGTGCAATGTTTTGCTTTAATTGGATTAAAAGGATTTATAAAGCAGTGGTCCCTGCATGTGGTCTCTGCACAGAAAATAAATAATAGATTTTGTGCAAAACAAAACAAAAAGAACACTTATCCTTAAAAAAAACATTCTTTTAATATCTTATGCCATTTTTCCCTAGGTAAATGTTTAATAATAAAGATGTTTGAATCTTTCATGAATTACCAACTTTTGAAAAACTGGGGATCATTGTAGGGCTATTATTAGTAAGGCCATACTAAAGTCCATATCTTTGAAATTATTAACCCAGGGACAAAAAAGCCTAAATATGACCAGAAAAAGCATAAACACACTCACTTTATTCTAGAAATGGAACATAGATCTGTAATTAGAGACCACTGAATTTTGCATGAAGAACACTATATTGTATCATGCAGTGCAGGTATTTGACCGATTTAGCCTACTGGTTGCAGTTGTCTAATAATGCAGTGATAGTTACTATGCAATAACAGAATGTATGTACCATACACTCACTTGCCACTGCATTAGGTACATCTGTTCAATTGCTCATTAACACATGTTATGTTGGAACAACTTGCAATGCATTTGGGAATATGCATTGGATATGGTAATGTACAGGCATTAATCAGAGCAGGGAAGAAATGGGATGTAAGTGACTTTGAATGTGCCATGTTATTGGCGCAAGATGAGCTGGTTGGAGTGTTTAAGAAATGGTGATTGCTGGGATGTCTAGGGTTTACAGAAAATGGTCCAAAAGCAACCAAAAATGTCAAGTGAGCAGCAGCTCTTGTTGTTGATGGCAGAGATCAGAAAATGGCAGGAGCTGTGCTTCATAAACGCCTCATAAGCCTAAGCTGACCATAGAGACTGTGCCAAATAGTGCTACGATATACATGCATACATATGTACACACACACTCACACACACACACACACATACACACACACACGTATGGCCTGATATTACATAACATAATATGCTTAATCCAATAAACTATACACGTTTGCCAAGTTATAAAAAGAAACCTTTGACAGGCTGTAATACGGCTTTTAAAGTGTATATTATTACTCTTATGACCCATTTTGCCAGCAAACAATTTTGAAGAAACTTTATCTATTGAGAGGAGATTTCAACTGACTTTTGCAAGCTTAGTATTCTAAAAGCACATACTTCAGAAAAAAGCACTATTCTGGCAACTTTATTTTTATACTGGGGAAGTGTGAATCTGTGGGGGATGTGTTCCTAGTGCAAATAAAGGCCAAGCCACTTTTACAACCACAAAGTACAACAATTCCTGATAAGAGAATGTTGACTAAGAGTTTTTGTGTGTTGCATCTGACATGCATGTGACTAACCTCATACAGTGTTTTAACAAGGAAACACAATTCACCTGTTTGTTATTTCGGTTTGGACCACATAGACGGTTGACATGGGTTTCCTTAACTTAACACAGCTGTAATACAGAGATTGGTTCTCATTTATGTCCTTTCTGGTTCCCCATCTGTCACTGTAAAGCTGATTATGTCGACATGGAAGGAAAGACTAAGGAGAATCGTTACGGTGGAGCCGGTCATTTTTTTCTACATGACCAGCACATTCATTGTGGTACCTGCATATCAACAGATGATTATCACAAAGGTAAGACAGCTTGTTTCTCACAGTTTGATTTCACAAGTGTACAAAACAAGACAAAAAAACAAGTAAAAAAAAAAGAGGAAGATAGTGAAAATGTGAATCATTAATCAAGTTTGTCTGAGCGAGTCAGTGCTTTGTTCTGTGCTCTAAAAACAGGTCAGCGGGGTACAGTTCTAGTACACAAAACAGAAATGCCTGAAGCAGAACAGCAGAGAGCTTGGAGAATAGCGGTTGTGCTCAAGATGTACTCAAAATTCAAAACTACAGCAGGCATTAATCATGAAGAATGGCATGACGGTCCCAGAGCAAAACAACAGGCGCCGATATCACTCATGCAGCAGATTAAACAATCGTTGACAGTCATTAGTCTGTATTCTGTTGCTGAACTTAAATGTTGGACGTGTTTGTCATAATCCATCGTCTTTGTTTTAACCTTGCGCTTTAAAAATGAGTAGTTTATGCAGCATTTTGCCAATTATTTATATTGCATACAGTTTAAGGACCAATTTATTGAGAGATCACGTGTCATTTTCCTTTTAAATGAACTAGTGAAGGCATAAAGTTTTTTAAAAATGATTAAAAATGGTGAAAGATTTAGCATTGAGGCTACCAATGCTAGTCTATTCCTACAGGCTGACAGAATAAATGTTTAGCACATACTGTATGCATACACAGCCTTTTTTAGAGTGAAATGGACTGAAAATATTATTTAATCATTCTGCACTCACAGAAAATACCCAAAAATGTTTCATGATGGTGTAAACTGTAGACTAATGCCTTAATATAATATTATGTTTAATAAATTAAACTCATGTCAAAGCATAAATTAAAAATTAATGTAAAACAGTAGCAGTTTAAAGATGTTTCAAGATAAAGTCTGTGCGATTTTATTTTATAAATATAAATATTCCTGTGAATATGTGCATTAGCTCAGGGCTGATACTTTACAAAACATGCAGCTGTTTTTAGTTCTTGTTCATGTCATATTGCATTTTTTTCTACACGGGTATCCTTCCTTTCTCTTTTTCTCTCTCTCTTTAAATTCTCTTAGCCTTTCAATGAACTCTACGGATCTACACATAACAGCTCTAAGAAAAAATGTGGATGAATATATCATATGAATGAGCACAACTGCACGCAGTGAAAACTGTTCAAAGATTAAAAAGGGCCCAATCATTTATTCCAAAGTGCTCACTTATGCCACTCTTAATGGCCTCGATTCTCGCCATTTACTTCTTGATATCATCATATTTGTGAGGTTTCAGTTCGTGAGCTTCCACCAGACTAGTTCTTACGATAACTGAGGGGGTCCCCTGGTGCAATGAGTTAGCGCTGGGGTTCTGCATCATTCCCATAATGCCTCAGAGCATCATTACTGACACTCAATAAAAAATGGAGTGGAAAAATCTCCAAAGATGACTTAAGAAGTAATGCCTGATTTTTAGTTCATAACACTTGAAGTATCAGGAAAAGGACAGTTAAATGTCAAGCCCTCAGTGTGACCAATGTGATTGCAGAAATCAATTGCAGCTTTGCTAAGCCTGGTTTAAAAAATGACTGACCGGTTCAACCTTAGCAACTGTTGCCATCCACGATATTGTTTGATAAGCTATTGCTCTTTTCTAATGTGTAAACTTTAGAAACAGTGTCGTTCAGCTGCACTGATGTAATCAGCTATCGTTATTAAATGAAGCTTTTCTCATTTTGGTTGACTGTGATTAGCGTTTGCCTCTCTGCAGTTTTCAATCACATTACTGCATAATTTAACTATTAAAAAAATTAATTTAAAAAATGGTTTGCAGTGTCACACTTCATTCCAACCCACATAATTCAATTTTTACCACTTGATGAGCACATTTAACTGGAAATTGTGCTGTTCGCAAAAATAAACAAATCATTACTATAGGACAAGTTATAAAGTGAGAGGGGTCAAAAGGGGTAATTACCTGCTCTGTTGTATTTTATAGGTTTGTCATGAATTGCTTAAAAATGATACTATCTGCAACAATCCTGAGCATCACAAAGGAGACGAGGAGGTTCAGAAGAAAGCATCTTACATCCTTCTTCTCTTCAACATCACCCTCAGCCTGGTCTCCATCCCTCCTGCAATACTGCTGGGCTCCTGGTCTGATCGCGCTGGCCGCCGCTCGGTTATGGCGTTCCCGTCTGTGCTGTCCCTGCTGAGTGGGGGGTTGTTACTGGCTATAGATCTGATGGGGAACATCAACGTTTACTGGACCTTAATTGCTGCTGCCATCGTAGGGCTGACCGGTGGCCACGTTTCCATCTTCCTCAGCTGTTTCAGCTATCTGGCCGACTTGACCATGGGCTCCAACTCCAGTCGCACATTACGTATGGCAGTGGCCGAGTCTATGATCTTCGTAGGAGGGATGGTGGGTTTCCTGCTAGGGGGATTCCTGGAGCAAGAATATGGACTTCAAGCAGCATACGGGGCCTACCTTGGTTGCCATGTTTTGGCTCTTAGTTATATTGTGCTGTGGCTTAGAGACCCCATGTCTGCAAAAAATACATTTACTGAACCCTCTAAGGAGGATACAGTTAAAGAAGGTGCCCTGGACAACCAGTCTTGGCTGTTTTTCTTAACGTATGCCAAGCTTTCTTTCAAAGCTGTTTTTAAGAGGAGACCAGGGCAGGACAGACTGAAATTGCACTTTCTCATTCTCTGCACCTTCATAAATAACCTGGTTGCTGTTGGTCAGTGACGTGCACACACACACACACACCAACTCATATAGCCTATATATTCAGAAAATTGCAAAGTACATGGCTGTCAAGAAAATGTTTAGGTCACATTTCACCCCAAAATCGGAAAAAATACATATTTTACATTAGAAAAAATATTTTTAGGAACATTTTTAGTTTTT
>JAZGTK010003525.1:0-27103 GCA_036877625.1 Ambastaia sidthimunki
TGCTAAAATTAGTTTCCTTTCTTGCAAATTTGCTGCCTTGAAAGACATTTTGGTGTTAAACTGAGCTGGAAACACAGTAAAAGAAGCTTATTCTCTAGGTGATAAAAGGTGCTTTGTAAAAATAAATCAGAGTAAGAACGTTTATGAAGAAAAACCACTTGCTATCTTGCCTCAATGATCTTAAACTTGTGAGTTTCTTGTCTCATCACACCTGTTTGCAACTGATTGATTCTGATGCTTCCAGTTCAATGAAAGGTCTGGTTTTAACCTCTAAAGGATACAATAAGCTCATTGTCTTGAGACAAAGCATTATCTGAAATAAACTAAAACTTTTGAGCACCTATATACCAATATATTCTTTTCCACAACTTTTCTAGGGTATAATTCTTTTATTCTACCAAGGTATTGAGATTTCTTACCTACACTACTGTAACAAACACTGAGGAAAAAACAGAAGATCAGAACTCTAGTGCCACAAGAAGCCACCTGTAGTATTAGCATTATTTTATAATTACTATTAAATTAACTAAACTGTAAATGTTTCTCTATCAAACTTTTCTCATGTATATGGCATAAGGACCTCATACCATCAAACCCACAAAATTTTGCAAAGACGTTTCAATACTAGACCACAACAGATGTGCCAATAGATATGTTCTAATCTTGTTACCAACAGATGGTCTGCCACGTGACTGGAAGGCTGTCTTGAGTAACAACTCTAAACACCATCACACATTCCCCATACTGTCACATCAACTAACCAACCCAAGTTTGCTACAAGAGCGTTTGACTTTGAAAGTCTATTAGAAGGCAGAAGAGCATTAAAGGACCTTATAGAAAAAACATACCACCCATGTTATAATGGATTACTTGTTAACAATATCTCCTATGTTTAGTTCACACCAGGGCATCTATTGCTCTTGATTAATGTAGCTAATATATTGTGATAAATCTATAAAAAGCTAGTAACTATTAACCAGAACTTTATTTGATGCAGAACATAAAGAACTCATCAGTCCTTTCTGCTTCTAGCAGTCAGGAAACAAGATTGTTGTATCGGTTCTATATATCAAACAAGTCTTACACATCATTGGTTTGTAGAAGAAATATAACCATCTGCATTCAGTCTGTCAACTGCTTAGAACAGCAATATGATCATGCACTTATCAGGAATGATCATTCTAATACAGCTTAATAATATAACCACAGGCCAGACACAGAACAGCAGTTCTCAACAAATAAGGTATAATCAGTTCAGATCTCATATGAAATTCCTGTAAACTGTAATTAGTCGTGCAGGGTGACCTGCATAGAGGTAAATGTTAGTAACAGATATTTCACAAGAACTGCAGTTATATAACTGTGTGCCCTGCAGGTATTTTAACCATTGAACATGATAGAAAGAAATTCAGCCTTGTGCATTAAAGAGCTCCTTATAAATACATCTTTGTTAACCTAAATGGGAAGGATTCTGAACGATCAGTGAGGCATTTAAGTAGTTGATTGCTCAGCTGAAGATGATCCCAGCCTGCAGCCTAAGTAGCTTTGCAAAAACTACCACAGATGTTAAACGCAAGTGCACAAGTGTCACAGCCATGCATTTGCTAATGAAAACTGATGAGGAGTATGAACCTTACACACAGAGACATGACAGACTAATGCATTCAAAGCAATCAACTGACTTAGGCATCAGATGTCCACAATCGGCCCTCAACAAACATTTAGATAATTCACCTCTTCAATAAAGCAACTGTTCTGATATCAGACACTTCACATTTATGATTTGCAATCTATAATCTGTATAACAAAGCATAAGTTTAACATACAACAGTCCTCTAATCTGATTGGATGAGTGGCTGTTCAAGAGCATTGATATTTCCTATATTTAATGCACAGAACAGTTATTCCTGTGCTGGATTTGCTTGATCTATTTTGAGTTAGTGGAGCAAACTTACACAAAATTACTGTCCATATTGTGTTTATAAAATATATAAAATAACTGCCTTTAACTTCCATTATAAATTACAAACATCATAATATAATGATGATCACCATGTCTTTTTAAGCACATATAAGCAACCACTCAGCCATTTTAACATGATTTATATCTCTCTTGTGTGTCAATACTGTTCAATTTATTCAACTTAATAAATTTAATATTTGGGAAAAAATGCTGGCAAGTGATTTGCTAAGAAAATGGCAATAATTGTACAACCTCATCATCAACAAAATAGATAATATATTTTCTGATGGCTTTTACAGGGCTACGTTCATCCACAGATTTTTGCTCATGTTTTTAGTAAATGTACACAGAAAACCAACCACAAGTGGTCAATTAAGGCTTTAATTATTGTGTCTTTGTATGTTTTTTCATAGCCTTGACAAGAAGTCATGAACTAGAATAATAATATGAAAATAAATGACACGTTTTTAACTCACCTCAACATGCCTTTTGCAATCATTTAAACCACCATGGGAAATGTTGAAGCCACTGTTACAAACAGTGCAGCGTGCCAGACTATCATTATCTCTAACTCTAATTAGACAGGGATATTTCTGAATGAGGGATACATGATATACTGAATGTCTCTCTCTCTACTAACTCCCCTGTTGTCATGTGCGCGCTACATGCACAAGCGTAGCGCGAACGCGCTCTTTCTCGCTGGCTTGCTCGGGATTCCGGGAGATTGTACATAATTTGCGGCATCAGGGAGATGCTATTAATATGCGGGAGACTTCCGGGAGACTTGGGATGTCTGTATGTCACATTTGTATGTCACATTTTCTAGATGTTTTAATATTAATTCTTGGTCTATATATTGACCTTGACAGCTGTTAGGAAAACAGGTCCTAACAGCCCAAGTCCAAGTCCTTTTAGTTTACAGTTTAGTTTTTTAGTTCACCTGTAGTATCAAATATGGTGAAAACATACAGATCACACCTTATTAAGGGAACCCACTGTTGTCTTCCCACCTACTATCTATATATGGAGCTGAGAGGATATGACATAACAAACACTTGTTGAAGCAAATCGCTAGCGTCAAGTGATATACATAAAGCAAAGAGATAAAGTTAAGTAACACAGTACACATACCTTGGGCACAATCTTGCCGTTGAAGTGTTTAATCAAGCTGTCGCCAATTTATTCTTTTTATTTTTTTTACATATTAAATGCACTATTCATATAAATCAAAGCATCTACGTAAGAACGCTGTCTGAATGGAGCGAGATAATTAATCAAAACGTTCCAATCTCATTGGCTGGTACGTTGGCAACTTTTTATCAACGATTGGCCAGATTGCGTGTCAGTTAGTACTTTTAGTCTCAGTGGGTGGTGTTTGTGAGGAATAAACGTAAACATGTGTACAGAGTTTGATGCGCAGAATTGCGGTAATACAAGTAATTGTATTATTATCGTGTTATTGAATTTTAAACTTACATTTTAAAGTGATAAGTAGTAAAAAAGGGACCGAGTGGATTTAAATGCACCTGAAGCAAACTGCTCAAAAACCTAACAGGTGTTTTCAACATCATAAGGCGCTGCGCAGTTGTGTCTTCGTATGACCTTAATAGGCGTTTACAACTACTTAAACCGCGTGTTCAGTATACTACAGGAAGCAGGAAGTTTACGATTTGACAGCTCTATGTTCAGCACCTGTGTTTCAGGTAAACACCCTTCAGCTTTGAATACGAGCAGCACTTCAGTTTCGGTATACATTAAAACATGCAAAAATCAAGTCATACATAAAGTTTGAAATAACAAATGTATCCAATGACATAAAAGTGTCAAATTAAGACGTAAACAGCGTTCAGGGCTTTAACTCCAAAAGTGTGCGGCTGTGTGCGTTTGAAGGAAGTTTAATATCTCATATGTTTAATAATATCCATTGAATTCTTTAAAGCATTAGACATTGACGTACTAAAGCACTAGAAAATTAAAAGTCCTTTGGAGTTAAAAAGGTTTTCTTTTTGCATGAGGCCACAAACCTTTTAGTTTTTAACTTGTTTCGAGACTATGTACTGTGACCTGTATGTTTTTGTTCCACGTCTGTTTTTTTTGAGAACTTGTTTCTTATGTTTAAGCAGGTTTGTAGCTGCTGCTTGCAGGTTTAAGTCAAGTGGGAAATTAATCGGTGTACTGCTGTTTGTCTTATCTAAGAAAAAATCACATTAAAGGAGTCCAAAATTTCTTTAGAAATTTTTTAGAAGCTTTAGACCGTTAGATGTTGACATACAGCATCACGATCCACAGACGTTCCTCCTTCTGTCTCATTTGTATTTTCTGGTCTCTCTTGGGGCATTTGATTTTATGGCCACCAGGTGGTTGCAAATATTGATATTGACAGAGTTCAGCATTCTGAGGTCTGGACACATGCCAGAGCAAATGAACCCAAATAGAAGAAATGGCAGGATAGACGCTTCAGAGAACAGAAAAACCCAAACTGCATGCTGACACATCAAAGGTACAAGCAAAACGATAAAAGCTTCAATGCTCTGGCATATTAAAAGTTTGAATATTTGCTGTAGGCTGTTACACCTTTTGGCCTCAGTGGGAAAGTGTTCTGACTGGCTGAGAAGTGAACATTTTTAAAGATGTTTGATTTAGCAGTTGAGTCAGACTTTGAATAGTAACAAGCTGTACGTTCTTAGGTTGGTGGCCCCAAAAAAAGTGTCATTATCACAAAGGGGTCTCGTATGACCCAAAAAGGTTTATTTTGGGCGAATGATCAGATGAATGTGTGTTATTCTGCTTGATACACTGTTAAATATTGATAAGATTTTAAAATATTCAATTATGTGACGAGAAAGATTTGTCTGTATTGCTTAACAATCTATCATAGCTATGTAGGTAATCTCATGCCTGGGGCAATAGTCAATTACAGTAACCAGTTTAGTGGTTATTATAGAAAAATATTTGACCTGAGATCACAGTTATTGACCTTTCGGAATCAAGTGTTTTAAAGAACAGTGTACTGCAGCTTTTTTAGTTCATAAAGTTCATAAAATGTACCAAAACAACAGCAGCATGACTTCACTTATGTAATGATCAAAATTGTATGTTATCAGTTTTAAATATTAATACAATTGTTTAATTTTATTTCCCTGACAAGTATGAAAAGCTAAAGTAAACAGTCAACATAGTTCATAAACATTTTTGACACGTTTATATTTACACATTAAAATAAACCCCTCTTATATGTTTAAACTCAGTCAGGCCCTGTATTGTACAGTCTGCATCTCTTCAATTAATTGGCTATCTAATTAAGACCTATTTCAATTTTAATTAAAAAATTAAAACTGCTTTTTACAGGCCTTGGCTACATGTGATCTACTGCATACATTATTTGTATGTGTTACTTGGTGGTTATTTACTGTTCAGTAGAAAAGTCTAAGTAGAAAAGTAGAAAAGTTTTGTGTAGAATTGATGTCACATGGGAAACTGAGACTTAGATTTTTCTTATAGATCTTTTTGCCCAGGATCCAAAGACTGTTGTCATCGGTCTTAACAAAGCAGGGAAATGACTGAAGAATCTCACTTCTCTGTCTGTTATTATTAGATATTACATCAGAATGGATTTTGCCGAAAGGATTATTAAAACAATTTTTGGCATAATTGAAAAAGGCTTCCTGAACATAAAAATGTGTTATGGTTTGGTTGTTTTCCAGGATGGTAAAACTGGTGTAGCTTGCTGTATTTTCAACAACTAACTTGACCAGGCTAAGACACCTAAACCAGAAATGACAGAAAATGTTTTTTAGAAGATTTTTGTGTGTTTGTAGCCTAACATGAGTTTACCCTTAGGTTTTACAATAAAGGATGTGATAGTGGTTGACATTTTTTTGGAAAGAGGTGTTTTGAAGAGGAGGTGTGTGGTTGAGGTTATGGGGGTGGTTATGTCGAGCTAAAGTTAGCACAATGTCTGACATCACTTACAGCATCCTTAAATATTGCACACTGTTTTTTTTTTTAGTTTAATGATCTGTTATCACAGTTTTGTAAGTGATAATTTAGTGGATTCACTCCTGTATTTAAATCTGGTTTCACTCCCAAATCCTTCCAGTGTGTACGTGGCCTCAGATAATGTGATTCCAGACTGAAGTTGGTTAAATTTGGAGCAGCCAAATATAAAAACGTAAAAGCCTCTCCAGAGAGAACAGTGCTTTGATTGAAAGAAATGGCAAAATAAGAATCTTTTTACAAGGTGTTTTGTTCTTTCATCACGGCCTTTAATGTCATTCTATAATGGCAGACATTCACTATATCTTCTCTGTCCTTTATCAGGGAGAGAGCGCTTAGCAAATTATGACTGGCGAAATATCACGTCTAGATTTAATAGCTACATGACAGCAGATAGCATAAAGATATTTGGCAGTGTTATATATGGCAGATTACATTGCATTTGTCAAAATCTGTGACAAAATACATTTCGGTCCTTTTGATGTTCAATGCCTTCTTGGCAGAAATCAAAGTCTGATTGTATTAACATGCATCTCTAAGCGAGAATGAGAAACAAACATTTAACAAATCATAACGTTAAAGACATTTTGATGCACCACCCTTCTAGCTGTGAGGAATCATGCTTGGATAACAACAGAAATGTCAGTGAAGCTATTATTATAGGAAAATTTGAAAACATGCAAACACAGATTTATCACATTCTGTGAGGAAAAACAACACAGCCAATCAATTAAAAGTCAAAAGAGTCAATTAAAAAATAAAACAAAAATTTGCCGGGTGTGAAACATGCTAAAAAATCCCAAAGACCTACATTAAATGTTTAAGATATCTAAGAATATCACAGACTCGGATGTGAGCTCTTTTGACTCAGGCCAGTACATAAGGACCTAGCAACCACACAGAACCGCCTTGCAATGCCCTTGTTACTGCATTGTAACTTCATGGTGATGTACATAGCTGACACATTTTTCATCTGAGCCAATCACCCGAGCCGTGCGACTGATCAGTTGTGATGTCCTCAGACAGTGACAAATATTGAGCCAGCCAAACATCAGCAGAGGAAACTCACCACAATGCTTGTGTGATGCTTTCTCTTTCCTGTTTTTAGTTTGTACACACAAAGTGTGTATACCAGGCTTGTTTGTGCCCTTGAAACACCAAAAGAAATAGAAAAAAAGTGTGCTAAGTGAAAATAAGGGACAATACCAGAGAGAGGGAGAGATTGGTATAACAAACACAAGGCCAACACTCATTCAGTGTATGACAAGCATGTTAAATTGCTGTACTAAACCACTATCGTACCAACGTAGCTTTAGTAACAACACTGAAATTGCCATTGATTTGTCTTCCTAATTCTTTTTCCCAAACCACAACCTACACATCGCCTGAATGCCTTCTAATATTTTGTGAGACTTGTCACACAACACTACGTTTTTAGAGAATAAACTACAAGACAATCAAATCAGAGTCAATCGAAACAATCACTGATTGGAGTTCATTCAGTGTCAGGTTTGAACTAGCTAATATTTTTGTAGTTAGTGCATGGAATGATAGAGGAAATGCTTTAAAACCGTTTTCAGTGATTTTGAAGTGAGAATTTGTTTGTTGAAGTGTTTTCACATTATTTTTAATGCAGGTCAAAACAACAATTCAGTTTTGTTGAAAGCACACTAAATCTTATTCACTAACTACCCATAGTTCTATTTAAATACAAGCTATATGCACCTGGAATAGAACTACATCATGTGTATTTCAGTTAAGAGATTTGTTTTAGTTCGTTTTAGTGCTGACATGACTGGAGATAAAGTTGTGCTATTTCCATCCACAAAAACTGGGTAGTAAAATAATTTGTATTTGGGAAAACTGTTCATTTCCAAGACATAGTACAGTGGTCTATGCATGAACTGGACTGTGATATGTAGTGTGGTGGCGCTTGTTTATGTGAGACCTGAAACCGAATTCAATAAATTTTTCCCAGTGTATTTTTGGACTTTCAGTTATTATTTCCATCAGTTTATCTATAGCCTCACTATTACTCCCATGATTTTAAATAATGAAAGACTGTCATTTATCCTATGAAAATAAGAGGAAAAGAGAGCAATGAGAAACAACGTGTGGAAGGGATATTGTTTGCCTCCTGTTTTGGGACAGTGATAATAAGACACTGTTTATTGTCACTGTCAGCTTCAGCCTGGACCCCATGTTCTACTGGCAGGTAATGAGCTCCTCCAAACTGAGAGAAAGTGCAGAACCGGAGATAAGCGGACAGGAGCGGAGTAAAAAACAATGTGAGACACAGAAAAAAAGATTGTGGAACTGAAATTAGAAGTGTAACAGGAGCTGTGAGATTAGAGGCACAGGTGAAATCACCTCTTAATGCAATGAGCACAGCCTTCATTATAGAGAAAATAAAAAAAATAACTGAATCTGTGCTCCAAACATCATGTTGTGATTAGATTAAAATGTACATATTTTGGAGGGAAAAAACGGTCATGCTTTCCATTCTCCCTATAAACATGCTGACTAGACAAGTTATTATTTAAAATGTTTTGTTTGCTTTCCTATCGTCATCTTTGTTTGTAACATAATTAGTAAGTTATTTGCAGAGTTATTTTTCTAACAAGGATGACTAGTTTAAATTTTAAGAAACTGCTACAAGGTACAAACACTACATCACCCTCAGCATCCACACAATTTAGTAGCTGGGTCTTCTGTTTAACCATGTATAACTGAAGTGCTGCTGACATCTGACCAGATCAGACAGCTTAAATTCTAAATCGTTATTATAAAATTATGGTTGCAAATCAGGGTAAGGAAAACACACCTTTTTGAACACTGACCAGTTTTGCACTTGCTCATTATTTCATTTTTTTTTTTGGTTACAAAATACTTGCCCTCACATATAAAATCTGTTTTTATATGTGAAGTGTCTGCATTATATTGCTGGGAAATCACAGTCATGGGCCACGTGGAGTGAGCTTAGAAGAAAGCTGACATGTGGTGTTCCAGATGGGAAACAAATTTGATATCAAGGGACATTACTGGCATCTTTCCTGTTTGGAGCATATTACGCTAATTACAAAGCGAGTGGCCTCATCCAAGCAGAAAAAGATCAAGCTTCTGTTCATCTCATTCTGTCGGCCCTGCTGAGTGTATTGAGCTTTATTTGAGATTAAATACACACACTCACTTTGCTCTTGAGACAATTTGTTGTGGTTTATGCAACAGTTCAAGATGTGATAAGAAGCGCCTCTTTTTATCTGTGTCTGCTTCTTAGAGGGAGTAGTTTTTTGTTAGTCAAATGTTTAACACCGAACAGTCAAAGGAAGCACACAGAAATTAGTGCTTTGCTATTCTCATGTAACAGACGAGAAAGGGAAAGGGTCTGGTGCTATTTGTTGCATAAACTGGCCAAAAACTTTCCACTTACACAAGAAGACTTAGACGTATAATAATTTACAATAAGGTTCAATTTGTTAACATTAATTAATGCAATTAAATAACATAAACTAGCACTGAACAATTCTTCAAGGGCATTTAATCATCTTGGTCAAGTGAATTTCTACATAATATAGCACTTTTCACAATTCACCCTGAGTAACATTAACATTAATTTATTATGAATGGATAATATATTAATAAATTACCATTAACCTAGGTTAGTAAATGCTGGCAAAGTTAGTTAGTTAAACTGTTAATTTATGATGCCCAATGTATTAAGTAATGTTAACAATTTAAACTTATTGCTGTACTTGAATGCGCATGATGTGTCATCCACTGTCTGGACTATTTTAATCCTTTTTTGCTGCTGTGACTATGAAATTCAGATCACCTACTGCAAACAAGTACATCACACCTCCCAACCCTTTCTAAACAACACAACGACTAACCTGCAGCATGGGTCAATAAAAGACAAGAGCATGTGTCCTCTCTGAGTGACATTCTTATGCAGGTACAGACCCCAGGGCGAGGCAGGGCTCTGGTTCAACATGATCTGAGTGGCATGATTATCAGGGCGGCTTCATCTCCTGCATGTTTATTGAGATGTGAGAGAGGAGAGGAGGCTCATAAGTGCTTCAAGTGCATTTAATATCAGCTTTAATTAATGTAAATTTACTAATGGAAAACGTTTTTAGCTAAAATCACTGATCAGAGAATCACTCAAGCTCTGGTATTTAGGAGTAGATAAAAACTCTTCCCCTGATAGATCCCGTTGAAGATTGCCAAAAATAGAGCCCTTAACACTGTTATTTTATATGCTACCTCTGTGCTTTACCAAGGACAATTTAAATACAAGTTTTGTAATAATGTCAATTTTTCTATTTTAGAATCTTATATCAGTTCTCATCCCTGTACTGTACCCTCAGTTCTTGATTGACGGCACAATATTGATGCAGATTTAGTGTTTCTGAGAAAGTTCAGAATGAGCTCAGGGTGGGCTTCCTTTGAGATGCCAGTTAATCACTACGTCTTTACTTTAAAAGTAGTTATATAGCATGACTACCCTTCTGTATATATTGCAGACACCCTTAAAGCAACAGGCCTCAGCTGTTTAGGGCATATTCACCTTTGCAATCCTATTTGCTAAAAGAACAGGTCTTATTTTTTATTAAACCGTCTCAAAGTCAGGTGTAATTTCTCATAACGTTTATTTGAGTGATTTCTGTCAGAGAATGGGGACATTTTATGTGTGGAATTCCAACAAAACTTTGAAGAAGATTGTGCACTGCTGAATTTTAGCCTGATGATCCTAATGCAGTAAAAACCTTTTTATCATAACCAAGTTTGGAAGTAATTTTCTCAAACTATAATTCTGAAGGCTCTTTTACATAGAGCAAAGCAAAAGGAGAGATGACTTTTTGCTTTGACATAAATGCTAGAAAGATTCTGTGATGTAAATTAAATGGATTATATACCTAATTGCATTAACATTTCCATCAAAAAATGCCTACAGCAAGACTAAGGCTTTATTCCCAGACCACCTTTCTATACAGTTTTTTCTTTATAAGATTAGCAAAAAAAGCTTCATTAGAAAGCCTACATGCAATTAAAAAAAGTGTCTTTTGGAATTGTCCATTTATTTGCCTTTGAAGTTCTTAGTGGTTTAGCACATATTGTTGATGGCCTAGTCTTTTACCCCGCAGGGTAAGTCTTAGATCATCAAATGGCAACGTTTTAAATACTCCCAACGGGGGGCATTTAAATTCGAATGCGTCCAAAGTCCATAAAGAGAAAGACAGATCAGAGAATGTGTGCTTTTACCGAAGCAGTTTGTTTACTGTCATTTGTGTATTTATTTGTCAGCATAAACAAATGAAATATAAATTGCATTAAATTTTTATTTCAATTTCATGGTCCATTAAAATAAATAAGTGTAGATGTGAACATAAACATTTTCTATAATAAAGTTTCACTTGTTCAGCCGACCTATCATGTTTATTAATAGCGTATTTGTGACTGCTTAACTTTAATGTTTCTTTTAGAAAAATGTAAAATGTTCATATTTTAGTGGTTTCTGTGCTTCTGATGCTTAGAACTGAAAAAGTAAAATGTCTTACGCTTTATAACTGAAATAATCTGTCATGACTTGTGATGTGGCATTAGAAATGACCCTTTTAGCAGCATGGACAAGGAAAAAAATCTGTCTTTATCTCTCACACACACACAATTTTGATAACACTGACCTTCAGCTCTCCTGGGCAATGCAGACAGACATTTATCTTTTATTCATTCTGCCATTTCTGAAGGTGGCAGCTTTTCTGCCACTGCTGCTTGTCAAAGTAGAGGCCATTTTGTGATATGTGAAACACTTGCTAAATGCATACAAACCTTCCTCGTGTGTGTGCATTAGCTCAGCTCTGAACCCTACTTCACAATTAAGATGACTGTCATTGAGAACGGCCACCATGTCAGGAACGTGCCTTAAAAATGTGATTTCTTAGCCACCTGAAGACGTTTTTCAACAGAACATCCGTTTACATGTTACAAAATATAAATAAAAATAGAATGTATTTGCATACGCAGTAACCTGCATTCTGAAACAAATCACGTGGACACGTTTTGACAACTGTGATGTCTGTTAGTGAAACAGTGAGACCGTGCTTGGAAACCAGCTGCTTCTTTTCAACTTTACCCTACTCTTATTTGTGACATACAGTTACAACAGTGACTCTAAAATGGTTCAGAAATGACACAATCCAGCATTTTATTCAAGAAAATCAAATACTAGCCCAACTGACAAAATCAGTCCTTTTAAAGTAGGTTTGACAAGTTTCTCCGGTCGTTATTTTTGGCAGCTGTAAGGATTGTTTTTAACACTAAGTGTTCTTCGTGTGTTCTGTCTGACATGATTACTCGAATATCCTTGTGTTTCTCTGACGCTGTGCAGTGTTTTTGCTCAACAGCTTTACTGTGTTGACTCTTGATGTGTTTTTGTCACTCTGTGAAATGCATTATGATTCATCCCAGTGTTTGTTAGTGAAGAGACGTCTGTTGAAAACTGTGCTTGGCGTCGTGTCTCTGCAGTGTATGTGGAGTGTTGACGCTATAAAAATGTTCTTTAGGAACACATACTTCTGGTATGATGAGAGACAGATGTCATCCATCTTATTTGAGTTACTGAGTTTGTCACATTTTGAAAACTCTCAGCATGCATGGACTAGTAGAATAAAAATATGCAATAAACATTTTGGCAGTGATGTGGAAACTCCTCTCAGGTTTTGAGGTGATTTTTTGAGAGTTGTTGATTTGTCCAGGTTTTCACAAACAGAGAAAGATGAAAGATTTTGACCCACGCTTGTCAAAACCTCATTTCTTGTTTGCACCCCCCCGTCACTTTCATTTGACCTTGTGGGTCTGTCATTTTCCTTCCTTCAACCTTGTCATTTTAGTTTCTACCCCACTAGTATGGCTGAGTGATATAGCTACAAATTAGTGTATTACACATAAGTATATACGTGTGTGTGTAAATCATTTGAAAAAGTTGTCTTATTTTTTTTAAAATAACAGATCTTTCCTTAAAAGACTGAAAACTGTAGATGGGCATACTTGCATACTGGTTCTAAATACAGAAGCTTGGCCTTTAGATATGAAGCTGCTGCAGGCCAAGAGGTGAGTGATCACAAGGGAATAGTTGTTGGTTTCATAAAGCAATTAAAGTGGATTGGTATTCCATCTCAGCAGAGCTCTTAACTTATGATTTTCAAGGATTAAGCCTACAGACATTTAACCAGCTCCTCTTAGTTTATTGATTGATGTGTGGAAGAAAGGCAAAGCTTCACAATTAGTTTTCCCTGCTTCGCTTGAATTGAGCTCAATATCCGCATTTTGTGGGAATTGGAATTTTTATTGGAGGTTGAACATAAGACTCACAGCACTTCAGGTCTGTCATTAATTCCTCAGGCCGTCTAATTTGTCTTTAATGAGGATTTATTGCCTCTTCTTAAACTTTGAGAACTACTTAATGCATAAGCAAAACAAAAAGCTTATCACACGTTAATTAGGTTTTTAATAAAATGAAATTAAATGCATTGTGAGGCAATTAATTACTATTATTTTGTTAAAACATGCATTCAGTACATAGCCTGCCATTATTATTGTCAAATAAATGTTCTTTTTTGATCATGACTTTATAATCTAGTAGGAAAAGTTTGTGTTGCTGATGTATTTGTTGGTTCAATTTGGCTGTTAATAAATGGTTTTATCATAGACTAGTGTTTTCATGTGTGTGTGTGATATATGCAAGCAACCACACACTACCTGAAAGTGAATATTTTAGTCCCTTATTTCTTAAGCAAATTTCTTATCTCTGTAAACATTCTGTTTTTCTTTAGTATGCCGAGAAGTTTGAAACGCCAAAAGTGGAAAACAAACAACACATTAAAAAGCGAGACCAGGCTGCTACTTATCCTTGTAGCTGTTTAATCCTATATTTGAAAAAATCATCTCACCTTTGCCTCCATAAAAATATTTACAACATCTGCGAGTGAACACTCAGATGCATATAGGGGTCTAAAAAGTGAAGTTTTTACATTTACAATTACATTTTTAGGAGAAGGTCATCATGAGCCATTAGTTGCAGGGAGAAATTAAAGATGCAGTTAACCTATTTGATCTCTGTGTTATTGTGGTTAATATGATTAAGCACAAAGTTTCATTTTCTGGGAGGTTTTGCCAGTGAAGCGTGACATGTAATGGAGATGCGGCCGTAAATACGTAATGAGTCGGTGAAATAAAGTTAGTGGTCTCTGAAGCAGACGGGCACTCCAGACCTTGCAGACACTTTAAAGGTTGAAGGAAATCTAATTACGCTTTAATTGAAGTCTGAAGTGATATCTTCCAGAAGATCACTGAACAGTGACTGCCTAAAAAACTGCATCTGCAGATGCTGCTTATCACATGCTCGATAAAGGGGTTGTAGGTGAAGACAAAGCCCATCAATTCACTTTATGTTCTGAAATCCTGAACTTCTGTCTGTTGAACATTTAGGACAATGTGGCAACAAGGGGGATTCTTGTTTAGGACTTGCAGAAGGTTATCTAATGTATGTCATGAGTGTTTTAAAGACTTTTAATCAATGTCTGATAACTTTGACGTCATCTGCTTGTATATCCTCTATATCTGCCTTTAAATGAAGTCATCTATTTGTAGATGAAAAGTGCATAAGATTAACCTTTAGCAAATAAATACATTTATGTATCTATCTTCTCTATCACAGATTTTTGTATAAATAAAGGATTAGTTTACTTAAAAATGTATGACATTTTAGGACTTAATAAGTCATAATATGCTTCCAGTGCACTGAATCCACCCAACCGGATATTAATTAAATTGTCTCTCTCAGGTTTGGTAATATCATTAAGGTGAGTAAATATTGACTGAATCTTATTTCGTTTATTTTTAGGCTGGGCTATTGCTTTAACTTCTCTCTAGAATAAGAATGTCCCGCCCCCTAATACCCCTGCAACCAATAGCAACAAACAGCAAGCCTCAAATCATGGTTCTATAAAGTTATGCAAAGCTGGTATGGCTATAAAAACCAGAGGATGTTGCCTTTAATGTCTGCTCTTCATCCAGCGTTTCCTCCATGAGCTTCATCCTGCTCTGACATTTCAGATCGACTCGGTTTCTTCTGACATTCAGCCAGACATGCTGCATTGTAATTTTTAAAAGGTCTCGAACAGGAAATCCATAATTACGAATGTGATTTTCTCTGTTGCTTATCAGTTGTCTGTATGTTTAATACTTTCTGGAGGAAAAAGTCGACATTTGAGGCATGCTTTACAACCCAAATCCTCATACTTGTGCTGTTCCACAGAAGGGGTGCAGGGGGCCTGTCAGAACATCAATGCAAATATGACAAAGCTGAGCACAGATTCTTCCCCTTGAGGAACTCGTGCTGGTCCTGCTTATTTCTGATTCCCTTTTTTTGTTTATTCCATTTTTTTTCTCTTGTTGTTGGTGTTTTTGCTGCATTTCTGATTGAACAATGACAGAATGTCTTACGAAGTGGTATTCGACAGATTTTTTAGTTATAAAAGAAGTCAAGGCTGTGAAGAGAATTCAGTCTTTTGTGTGGACTTCACACAGACATTTAAGCTTTCTTTTGAAAGAGTGCCATACTGCTCTTTACCAAAGACATTCCCCTGAATGCCAAATATGACTCTTACTCTGAGGCTCTGCTCCAAAACCTAAAGTAGTAAGCTACTATGCTATCTATTGGAATAGGTAGTAAAGCTTTTAGGGGAGCATTTTAACTGAAATCAGCGAGTAATTTGGAGATCTCCATATAGATAGCAACTCTGTAGTTTAAAGGGATAGTTCACCCAAAAATGAAAATTCTTCATTTATTCACCCTCATGTCATTCCAAACCTGTATGGCTTGTTTGCTACTGAGGAGCCCAAAAGATGATATTTTGTAGTATGTTGCTAACCAAACAACAATTGGTACCCACTGACTTTAATTATATATACATAAAACCACTGAGACTTTTCACAGAATATCTTTTGTGTTCCACAGAAAAAAAATTTAACATAGGTTTGGAATTCTATAAGTGTTGGAAACGTTTTAATGTTTGGGTGAACTACGTTTTACATTTGGAAGATATGCATTATCTAAAGCAACTTACAGTGTATTCAAGTTGCAATTTATGCAAATTAATTTTCAAAAAAATTAGATTTTCCCTGAAAATCGAACCCACAACCTTTGTGCTGCTAGCTCAATGCTCTTCACGCTAAGCTACCGGAATACACCACTAGCCTTTTAGCATAAAAATACATACACTCAAAAATACTACTCCGATAAGAAAGTCATTATGTATTATGTAAATTAGTCCTCTTAAGGTACCTTAAAATGCTGCCTACATAGGTAGGTTTTGAATAGATACTAACAGTACATGCATTACATATGAGAAATTCACAAAGTTCAAAAACAAAACCTTTGCTTTTAGTAGGTCAAAGCCTTCACACAAACAGTTCATGCATAATTTTGCTTATCTTGTTATTCTCTAAACTCAGAGAGTTTCTAATGATTATTGTTATTTCCTCAGCTTTAGGAATATATGGGCTCCAGCAGAATTGTTTGTTGTTTTTCAAATAACACATTGTGCCAATGAATTATTTATTCTTTTTACTACTGTATGTTTGCGCACTGTCTCTCTTGCACTCTCTCTCTCTCTCTCTCTCTTACTCTGGATTGGTGTAATGTAATTATATACAGTCACTTACATAAGTAAGATCATTGAAATAGTAACCATTTAACAAAATGACATTTGAAAATTGCAACCATCATGCAACCAGAGAACCCAAAACACAATCTCTCTCACAACAACTGTTCAAATCATCTCAAATAATAATGTTCACGAGATCACATGCAGCCTATTATTACTGAAGGGGTTTATTACACACTGATTTTATTGAGCTCAATGCTCAGAGCTGATGGGATTCAATCACTTTTGTTTTAGAAATGAACAGAGGTTCAGTATTGGCTTGCATTACTCAAGCTGCCCTTGTCCGCCAGTTGGAGCTCTGCATGTAAAGATTTGATGGAGGGTGACAGACCATGAACGCATAAAATACTGCTGGTTTGTTTCACAGAGTCTCTGTGTCTCCAGAGTTTTGGATGAGATTCAGGTTTTGCATGAGAATCTGGTAGAGAAGGAAACTTTAGAAGGTGCCAATGTATGCTGTAGGTAACAGAACATGAAGACATTTTTCTGCATTATTTGTAATCAGTTACATGTGGCTTCCATATTGTACTGTGTGTTTACTGACATTCAGGCTTTAGGACTGTATTTTTCTCTTCAGGAGTTACAATACAAGAGGTCTTAAAACAATACAGTAGGTTTCGCTTTTTCAGCCTCGATTGCAGGAAACGGTGGCTCATTTAATCATACTGTGTGGTCACAATTAATGCATGCTGGTGTGTTTTTAACAGGCTTGACTCCCATTGTGCACAAGCCATGGACGCTTTGGGGAGCCCTATAAAAATGGACTAGAAATGTCTACTGTATTCTTAAGTATCGCTTTGGTCATTTTCTCAGTCCGAGCTTTAATTAAAGCAACATTTTTATAGGTTCCCTGGTGACTGTGAAAATAGAAAAGTGGTTTTGCATTGCAGCCTCTAATATTAGGTGATTGGAGAGTTCAAATATGATACCACTGACAGTATAACACTATTTAATAAAATGGTGTTAATTTAAAAAGGTTTTAATCTCCAAAATAGAACTAGTTTTAAATTAAATTAAGAATGCATTTTGTAAAAAAACAAAACAATTAAAGACTTTTAATTTGAATTTCAAAGTGGGCAAAAATGTACAAATAATCCTGCACACACAAACACAAGTGCTGTTTAATATCACTGTCTCAGGTGGAATATAAGGTTTTATTATTACTCTCCGCATTGACTGGGTCAATATAATGTTTTCTGTTTTTTTTTACAAAATAGGTGTATTGTGCAGCTTGATTAGGTATCAGATTCAAACTAATGTGCTGGTCTTTGTGCTGTGAGTCAGTTAATGGTAGAGCAGTACAATTAGAGTCAGTTTAATCACATGACTGGAAACATGGTCTGCAACACCATGTAATAACAGTCTTGCTGTTACTCTTCATGTAACATGACCTTTGACTGCAGCTAAAGGTGATGATAAACTGGCATTGTTGTTTAGGGCGGAGCATATGTGTACTTTCTCCACTGAGTTTGATTGAGCTTCTCCTACTGTAGAAACATCTCCACTCTGTAATGTGAACACACTTCACTTCTAAATATGCTGCTGTGAAATGTTCTAGTCCTGAGGGAGAATCTACTCATCTGCTACACAGAATCTCTCACTCCACCGTCTTCCACCATAAATGTTGACACAGGATTAAATGTCTTGACAGTAACTGCCTTGCCACATCTCCACATTTTGATCACAACACCGTTTTACTGAGGCTGCGTCTGTAATGTGTCTCTCACACTTTTATAGAGGATATTTTTCTTCTTGTGATATTTTTGTTCCTGTGTAACGCAAATCTACAAATTGTGGGAAATCGTAGTTCTCGACATAAAATAACAAAAGTGCCCAGGGGCTTTTTGTTACTTTCTTTTGTCTGCATAATTATTCAAAATCTTCTACTTCTTTGCTCCACAGTGAAATAACACATGGGTTTGAAATTACTGTACATGAGAATATTCTAAGCATAAGTAAATACAAAAGAAAAGTGGGCAAGTTATTGGTAATTAAACACTACAGCATTAGAGCCTTACCAATCCAATATCACCCATTTTCTTTCACACATTGACCCATTGATATGGGAGTGTGTTTCTAAAATGTTCAGCACTGGTTGTTGTCTCAAAAAAGGGCATTAAAAAGACAATGTTAATTTATATTTAATTCCACATGCTACAAATTTGTTTTGAGATCACCTCCATTATTTTTAATAATAAAGCTTTTAAGCTTCCAGATTCTTCTGTTTTTTTAAGTTGCTTGTCTGTTGCTCTTTATGTTAGAGGAAGACATCATTGTCATTTGATTTATTTACCAGTGTGTTGCATACATATTAAAACAGAAGAACCATGGTCTAGTAATGTAGTTTTTTATAATTTATTCATTTGGCTAATAGCTGCAGGTTAATGTTGTCAGGCACTAATATAAAAACACAATCAAAATGTTCCAGGACATTTGTGTCATTTTCCAGGAATCACAACATGTAGCAGAAATGAAATGAATAAATGAAATACATTTAGAGTGGTAGGAGTGGAGATGAGTCAAGTAGCCTATATAGAAGTCATTTGTGTTAACTGATGTCTTGTTTTAGCAGAATGTTTTTTTGTCTGTTGTTTATGCATCACATTTGACAATGTGCATTCATCATCTGTTGATATGAATATTTTACAATTACACAATTCTACAGCAGATGTGGCTCTACAGTTTCAGTGAATTAAGCTCTTTGTTTGCCGAGAGGTTTTGTTTGGTTGCTGAACTAAACACACCCAAAAACAAGCATTAGGCTATACATGCATATATAAGAAGTCTGTGTTTTTCACACTTTGTGTTTTCTTGTACTGTGGCATTACGTTCTGTTTTTCCAAAGTAAAGTAAACATTAACCCGAGTGCTCAGGCAAACACTGTTTATGTGTCTGTATACAGTATGAAAAACCTTGCAAGGCATTGTTGACTTGCTCAATCTGTTTAAAAAATCTCTGTTGGCCATGACCTTTTGCAGACATGACTTTAAATATTCATTCTTAGAAGGCCACATAAACAAACAGATTCACAGACACATAAGCCAGATACACACAGGAGATAAATACGGTTGTCACTTCACTTCTGGGTGCTTAATCCTGATCTGTGCACACAAAGATTGGTGTAAACATAGTTTAGAGAACACTGTCATGTATATAATGAATACATGTAGAAAACTACAGTAAGTCATTTACATCTACAGTAAGGTTTATTTACACTGCACTGTTAGTTTGCCGTGGGCTTGGAATAACATTCTTGTACTGTAATTTACCGTAATTAAAGTGTCAGTGCTTTTTTTTGTTAACAGATCTATAGGTGGTTAGACTCAAAGTTTCTTGGCTATTTAATATTGATATGTTTTGATATTTGTGTGATTGATCTTTTGTAAGACGCTTATTCTTCCAGTCAAGAGTCTAAGCTGGAGAAAATACCAGAACCATGTTTGGCCATAAGAATTTTACATTTGTTGCGTTTTATTAATTTGCTCCACACTTGCTCTAAGCCATTAAAAAATACTTTAAAAAAAAAGTAATTAAAAAAGTAATGTTTTTTAATGGTTGGCCTGTGTACACATACATCAGATGTATGTGATTGGCCAGTGCATTGTGGGTTTTTTATGATACGGTACGTCAATGTTTAAAATTGTTTTTGTTTATTTTTTTCATTTTTACTGCTGCTTAACCTCCCAGCATAAACTCTTCCTATTGCAGTGTCCTTTTAAAGACAAATAGTCATTTGTTGCCATGATAAAGACTGAAAATATTTCTGTGAGGCTAATAAAAAAAACTTACAGAACAAATTATCTATATTTGGTTTAACAGGCAAAAAAAACATCTAGTGTTAAGTAATCAAATCCATGTTGGCCGCTGCACAGTGGTGAATTCAGAAGTATTCATGCACAATGTTTCCTTGTTTTTGTTCTTTTTTTATAACTATTTCTCTTCTACAGCACAAAGTTAAGTGAGGTACTTTGTTGCATTAATGTGGCTATGATCTGGTAATGTCTACTGTGAGTCAGTTTAAAATGCAAACTGACTGCCCTGTAGCAACCGCTCTTGAAATAAATTCCATTTTGAAAATATTCTGAAAGGATTTTATGGTTTAAACTAGATTTGGGAGCTGCAGTAAAACTCTGCCCTGCTCAGTAACTCATGGCAGTAAAAATGCACCCGTATGAATGAAACACCAGCACTGCTTTTGTGATGGCTGAAGGTTATAACCAGCACAAAGTTTGAACACCACAGAAATCAGGATGAAAGAGAAACTCAGGTGCTTTCATAAGATACATTCAAACAATGATACAAACAAAAATACACAATCTTGCATTATCACCACCATGTCACATGCAGGGTTTTGAAAATTTTACAGTAGTACTGTAATTTTAATTTATGCTTCCCAGTGTGTGTGTGTGATGACTCTGTTCTAGTGCTAGTTGATCTGTCTGTGTTTGACAAGCTGAAAGCCAGACTCACTCCAGGCTGTCTGTAATTGAGTCAACACAAGCCTATGATTCTACTAGCCTCAGTTTTGCCCCTGATACATTAAATGTTTATGAGCCTTTAAAGTGTGTTAGGAGTTTGAGAGTTGCCAAGATTCTGTTTTAGATCTTCTGCCCTGAGCTCCCTCAGTGTTTAGAGACCCATGGCTCTGTTCCTCAGCCAGAGTGAACACAATGATAAAACAGACACCTTCTCGCCATGTATTTATGCCATTTTAGGTCGTGTTCCTCAAACGCAGTGTCTTATTACTTGCATAGAAAGAGGTGCTGTTGGGTTGGCTGGTTGTGCCATTAAAGAGGGTCAGCTTGACTCAGAACAGGTTTTCTCAGACAAACTGTGTTGTCATATCCCAGAGGTATCATGCATCTGTGTGTGAAGGTCAAGCACTCAGCCTATGGCCACAATATTGTTTGATTTTTCTCTCTCTTCAATAAATTATCTGACAACAACAAGGCCATTTTGCAACAAGAGAATAAAGTCTTTTTTGTTACCAGTCAGAAAATTTAGAGTTTGGGGTGGCTTTAAGATTAGGAAAGATTACAGGGATAAAACAAGAGCTTTTCAAATGTAACTTTTGAACTGAATCACTATTCCAGCACACTGGCAATACTTTATGATAACTTTGATTAATAAATGAGAAAAAAACACAAATGATACGACTACTTTGTTCGCTAGACACAATGTTTTCAAGTGTTTTCTGTCTCTCCAATGTATTTTAGTTTAATTCTTGCAGCACAGAAGGTTGCTCTGGGCCTTGTAAAAAAGAGGGTTCCCTGAAGTCCTCTATGGCCTACTTATTGGGCCCAGAAGAGGAGGACCCACCCATTAAATACTGTCCCGTGCCCTCTGAATTTAATCGATGGGCCTGCTGTAAAGTACGGTTCTGATTAGTTAAGCCTTATAAAATGCTAATGAACATTAATATAAAAAGGGTTACAAGCATTTTTAGATGACTTTTTGTGAGAAAACTTTTCAAATGAATAATCCATATATTGCAGAGCATTAAAATTAGTGGAGACTGTGGAGACTGGATGCGGTATTATACAGGTGCCAAAATATTTGTGTATTTATTGTTTCTGGTGCGTTTCTGACTGTTCCCATTCTCTCTGAAGCAGCTGTTGTGTAAAGACAGGATTCAGCTCCTCCAGTCCACTTTCCCAAAAAACTTAAATCCTCCCAAAATTAAACAGCATGTGGAATAACTGGACAGATGGCCACCAAGTTACATTCCATAACATATCTCTCTGTTCAAATGGCCTTTCTGAGCTGTAAATTGCAGCAGAACAGAAGCATATAAAGTATAAGATGACCCAGTCTGTATGAAAGGAAAGTATCTCATGTGTATTAATGTGTTTAAATGAGGTATCTTGCTGAGTGTTGCATCACATGTGCAGTTGAAAGAGAATGAATACAGACGATTCACTGAAATTAAGTGAATCGTAAATTGAGTCGTAAATGAAGATGAGAATTTTACATGACTATTGTTTTATGAGGGTTGAGGAATAGCGTATAGGCTGTAATCACAACACTTACAAAGTAACTAACCTGTTTCTGTTCACTCCAGTGGGCTACAGATTTATTTTTTCTTTTACAGTACAATTACAGTACAATTTGTAAAATTGTTGTATTGTAATCTGTTTACAAGCCTCGTACGCCTTTTGGTATTATGAAATTAAGCTAATAGGTGCAATATGTTTTTAATATGTTCTTACAGTACACCTATAATATCTTGGTAAATGGAATACATTCAAACAAATAAAAAACTGTAAATGTAACAAGGCTACATTTAAGTACTTTTAGAGGCATAAAATACCAAAATTGTTCTTTATCATCATTTAACTGATCTAATCTCATAATTATGCGAGTATAATTGATGAATATAGTAAAAGTTTGGACTTGTTTTTTCTATATGAAGTCGATTTCCTGCAGACATTTACAGTAACTCTCTGCCCTTGAGATCCCTGAATGTAAGGGTTCTGACTTTACATTAAAAGTCTGTGACTCACACATGTAAGAGATTATAAGCAGAGTGTCAGTCGTGCTACTGTTGGCCTGAGAGGTCATGTAGATGGATTTGTCCTTCTCCTCTCCTTTGCGAATGTCTGCTCTCTGGAGCTTAATGACCAGCCATGCAGTGCAGGTAGATTTCAGAGCGGAGGGGAGGAGAGTGTATAGAGAGGAAGGGCACACTGACGCTCGGTAGTGGATATCTGTTATTATTCAGTTAACCTAATCTATTCTGAGTGTTCCCTTATTAGGTGAGGAGGAAGGACAAAAAGAAAGGTAACTGATTTTATTCTACCCAATTCAGGTTTATTAAGTGTGGCATTAAATATGGGTCACAGTATATAAAACAATATATCGATATATCATACTATAATTGTAGACGTAAGCCTTGATCTGTATAGGCTTTATATTTTTCAGAAGGTAATAGCTTTAAAGGTGACATGGGGTCATTTCGGCATTTACAGGTGGTATTAGCTGACATTTTATTGCTGTCCGATCAGAAATGTCATTGCTTTTCTCTTATCGCCCAGGAGAAAATTCACAACTTCTGAAGTATTTTTAAACACCAAACAAGTAATTTCATCAATGTTGTACAAAAAACAATTGGCCAAATAGCTTTTTGAAAACTTTTTAAAGCTACATAAATGTACTGTATGTGGATATAAGCCCACAAAAGTATTCAAAATGCTGTGTGCGTGTGCGCGTGTGTGTGTGTGGCCAATGGATTGAATTGGTTGCAAATGTTGTTGCACACACAAAGTTACAATTTTTTTGTTGTTTATTTACAGGATGCTGTGATTATTGGATTTATTCCAATGAGTTTATTAGTATATGGCTGGAAGTGGATTACATTTTGCTCCACTTGATCCATAAAACACTTCAGCAAAGAGCTTAGCTTTCAACTTTGAAAAGTGCCATCTTCCATTTGCTTTCAGATTAGAGCTGTCTGCTAAAAGCATGTGAGCATTTACTTGTAATGACAAGCTGAACATATATTTGTTTTCTCACTGCCTCTTACAGCCACATAAACAGTGTTGTGCTTTATTAGTGGACTACACAGATGGATTGTAAGATATTGGCCTGTATATTGATGATAACAGCCCTACATGTGTCATGAGTTCTGAGAGTATGTATCTCTTCAAATTCACCTGCTATACCCATAGATTTCTGAATTTCTTCAGTGCTGTGTGAAGGTCCAAATGTTTCTGTTCTAAATAAGTTTCTTTTTGACTTCAGTATTTCAGCATAAAAGTGTGCACAAGTGACAGTTTACAGTGTTTTAGTAAATGTCACTCAACCTCAAAGCACTGTACAAGACCACAACTGACTTTACATAAACCCTGGTCATCTAAAGTAAACATGTTTATGAATATGAGTCAGTCTTAAGACTTAATTGATAATTGATCAATTATTAATTGGCATTAATTGGCATTTATCGGCATTGTTTTTTCTGTGTATTTTTGACTTCCTATTATCCAGCCTTGTCCCTAATCATTTCAGTTTGACCATCACATTTTGAGTGGCACATTGTTGCTTTGTGACAACAATGCTTTGTGACAACATTGTATCCAATGTGAAAAGACCATTAAGAATCTTAAAGGCAGCAAAATACAGGTCATTAAATTCTCATCCAGGGAAATGTACACAAAACATCAATGGAAATGGAAGTTGTAGCCACTGTGACTCTTTCGTTCGACACAATATCTCTAACACACATACTGTCACCTGTCCCTGACCTGCTAGATTTACAGAAGAATGCTCAGTCCAGAGCTTTATGATTTGAAACAGATTTGTAAGTGCAGGTACAACAATAGACTACAAAATAATACAGTGTTCTCTGTTCTCTTTGGACAGATTCTCAGCAACAATAACACACTCATTTTCTTCCTTATAGAAAGTTTTCAAACACCAGGCTTTTGTATTTTTTTCTGGGGATAAAGTGTAGCTGTTGGTAGTATTTTACCATGATGGGTACGCAATTCAACACACTAACTAAAAACCCACAGCAAAAGATCAAACCCTGCTGTAGTTTCTGTGTTTGCAGGAAAATTGTCAGGTTTCTGCTTTGTCTTTTCACATTGAAAATGTTTCCTGTTTATCGTGGGAAAGCGGCATGAGTGTTTATTTCTCCTTTTACATTTTTTGGACAATATTTTCAGCCTAATTTTCAGCTGAGAATCATAAATAACATTTCAGCCAAAAACTTCAGTTGTCAATTTTTTTCATAGTTGCTTTCAGTCTTGATTCACGCTGTTCTCCTCTCACTCCTGTAAAACTCTCTCAGAGCTCTCACCTGTGTGGATGTGTGTGAGCGTGACTCATTAAAACACACACACGTCCCTTTGGGAGAGAGGGAGAGGAAACAGATGGTCGAAGATCTAGCTGACTGTTTCTGACACACACACACACACACACACACACACATTCTCCTCCAAATGTCCCCTTCTTTCAATCATAGCTGTATTGGACAATAACAGCCCTCCAGTAATGGAGGGCCACTGTCCTGCAGAGTTTCACTTCAAGCCTAATCAAACACAAACCAGCTTATCAAGGTCTTCAAGATTACTTGAAAATTAAGGTTGGAACTTACTCCAGGACTGGAGTTAAATAGTCCTGGCTTACAATGTGTTGTGTATTTTGGACATGCCATTGAAAGAACTCTTGCAACGTTTACTTATATATATAAATATTGAAATCTTTCATACAAGATTCAGTTTCTATATGTGGGGAGTGTAAAAATACCCAATACTATTTTTGTTTGCTTTTTTGTGACCATTTTTAAAAATTTATATTATTCAAGAATGACAGGCTGTCTGTTTTCTGTCCCAACCATTTTCATCGTCGTGTTCTCTGGCACACCAGAGATTTGCTGCTTAATAATAAACTTGTTTATATACCCCAGATATGTGTATATTTTGCACAAGGTTTCTATCTTTATAAACCTCCCCAGATACTATTTTACAGTCTGCAGCCACTGATATTGTCAGACACATACAGATGACCAGAACAGGGATAGAACAATCTACAAATAACCACCTTATTGGCTGGTGAGTTTACAACATTAATTTTCAGCAAATTGTCACCCATAATTGGTTGGTGGGTATTTTTCAAAATCAGCTTGGAACGATGAAATTGAACATTCTGTTTTTATTGTTTATTTATTATTTCACAGCATCTGAATAGTTTTTCCATCTCTTTACATTCAGCTTACTGCAAGCTAACAAATTTAAAACAAGAACTTGTTTTGCCAGGGGGCTGTAAATCCGGTGCTTTAAGACTGAAAGTAAGGTAAAAGCTGAAAAAGAGAAGCCAACAGATGTGGCTTAAACATTTAATTCAAACACTCAGGACCAAACATTCAATTTATTGTTAACATGAGAAAGAAAGGTTAAAAACTAAATGTTTACTCATTGGATTCTAAGGTGAATGTGTGCGGTACATTGATTGGTTGCTGGAGTTTAGAATGACTGCTGGAGACTTTAAAGCAGTGCATTACATTATATCTTTGCCAGGTTGCCTGTGGGGTGCTCTGTTGAGAGCCCTATCACTCAGATACCTTCCTTATTTGATAAAGGGAATGTAATGCTAAACTAACTTGATTAAATAAAGGAAACATGATTTATTGTCTCATTTTTGCCATGTCTCAAGATCCCAGTCTGAGAGTGAGAGCACATGAAATCAATGGCTCCCAATTTAGAAATCAATGGCAGCTCAGCAGCATTCTTCTCTGTTTATTCTGCTGATTTGCTTGGATGCAGCTGCTGTTTTGGGTACACAAACTTTCTGTTTTTTATATTCCAGAGACAATTTTGAGCCAATTACCTGAGCAAAATGTACAATCACTCCAGCATTGCAGGACATTATGTCTTCACACTGCTTCACACTGGAAGAACTTTCCAAAAACAAAATTCAT
>JAZGTK010003526.1:0-27102 GCA_036877625.1 Ambastaia sidthimunki
ATATGTCTATGATCATTTGGCAGCACACAGTGAAATGTTTTGTAAATCTGTTCAACTTTCAGGTGGCCGCTGCTGCTCTTTGTGCTGATTTAGTGCCAATTTTCCCAGCTTTCAACTCAAATACAAACCTTAATCATTTCAAGAGAAGACAAACAGGCTGGGATTAGTTTAAAGGGCAACTGCAAGGACGCCGGTACTCAGCTTCAGCAGGGGACCGTCAGCATCCAGTGGCAGCTCCTTAAGACCTGCAGTGAGAGGACAGGGCCCACCTTCCCCACAGATGTGTTTATTAATAAACTGGCTGGTGTCTAATTGGCCTGTTAAGCCTGCAGAGACTCCCATACAGGGGCAAAGAAACCTGTTGGGACTTCATCTTCACAGGGTAGATCCATTAAACAAAAAATGCCATTGGTGTCATTGTGTATGTACAATAAAGAACCTACAATGTAGGACGTTTCTAAGACAAGAAAATTATTTTGCATTTAAATTTCTCTTATTCCTTCTTCTAGACAACAATGAGATGGAGAGCAAACTTTTATCTTTAAATTCCCCCAAGGTAAAAAATTAATGATAATTAATTAAAATTAATGTCAACAATGGTCTCATTTGTGTCAGATTTTCTCATTTGTGTCTATGTTTTTTCTTTTTAGGATTTTTAGAAATCCAAGACAAAACTGAGAGCTCTGTTTTCTCCTTAGCTACAAATAAGAAATCTCTGAGCAATAAAACTTTCCTATAATTATACTAATAATCCTACATTTGGATGTAAACCAGTGACAGGGATTTTAATCCAGGTTTAATTCTAAGTTCTAGGCAACTGGAGAATTGTAGTTCTGTATAGAATTATGAGCATTTTTAGCTGTGCCGTGTGTATTTTGTCTAACTGTGGAAATGTTTATTCTTTGTAGCAGATGCTTATAAAATGCTTCTTCTCAATCCTTTTAGTTCTGCTGCTTTTTGCACTGGCCGGGGTCCATCTAACCCCCCCCTCCCTGACCATGCAATTACCCATTTAGAAGGATCAGGCACGGGCCGGACTCCATTAAAATCCCGCCACCAGCTCCAATAGTCCGTTCGGGTCCGACGGTACTCCACCACCATGGCAGCTGGAATGACATCTAGAGGAAAGAAAAAGACGAACAAGCAGTTTGGCAGGTGTAAACAGAGCCATTAAGTTCCTTGGATCTTCTTTATACACCCTTTTACGCGTCCGTTCCGTGCGCCTGTAACGGCAATACGGGCGTACGGCACCCCTCCGCATCGCTGGAAAGGCATTTCTTCATTGCTGGCTCAATTAAACCGACAGTTCTATGGGAGACATAATGACCGCAATTATGGACGCGTTCGGTGAGGCAAATTTGCAGCATTCAGCATCAGAAGTCGCGTTAGGCCTTTAAGGTCACGAGGTTGTGCGTGACTTCAATGCCAAATACGGACGTGACCTGAATGATATGTTACAATCGGGCCTTGTTCCCATTCTAGGTAGCCCAGATAAGAGCACTTAAAAAGATACTTTCCCTCAGAGACACACGTCACGGAAACGAATGTTTCAAAACAGCCACGTTCTTCAGTTTGAAAAGACGAGCAAATGCGACCAAAACAAGTCGCAATCACTTCAAAGTTGTTTCAGACGGTGAAGCGCAGGTCACGCTTGATAAAACCTGAGACACTGTAGTTTCCCTCTCATTTCGTTTTACCTTCCAGGCATCGTTGTTCTAATCATCGCGTTGTTGTAATTACTGAAGCCGTAATTACAATCCAAAAGACGTAAAAAAGTCATCCATTAATTGCTCATGACAAAGGACTTGGATTCGCTCTGCGTGCTGTTAAATGAAGATTATCAGACTGAAATGACTCAAGTCCTCAAGGCAGGTATATATACACACCCGTGCAATTTAAACCCTGACCCCGACAAACTGAACGACCAAGAAAGTGTCTTTAAATTCTCTGAATATTTAAAAATACGTTGCGCTCAAAACATTTTGAAGCAATGTTTAAATCTCATTTCAAGTTCATGGGTAGTTCAGGCCTTCTGAAAAGATGTTTTCATATTGGCATCAAGTCTAATTAATGTCACGCGTGAAGCTAAGCAAACAGCAAAAATAGGGTGTGCACACTAACTTATAAACAAAGCGTATTTCATGGTATAACAAAACTTTCGTCCTAGTGTGTTTGAAAATATACAACTTTACAAGTATGTACATGCATAGAAATACCTAAAAATAATTTGAAAATACGTAACTAATACTTAAAAAGTATAAAAACAAATGCTTCTTTGAACTCTAAGCCCTTGCCAACAGCACTGTTTTAGGACTGTTCTGGGCATGCATGTTAGTTACAGGGGACATATTTGAACAACTACCCCTGCTGTGTGTAACACAAACAGGCAGAGCTCAGATCCAGCGCGTTTCTGTTAGCTAACAAAGGTTTATACATTGAACTCTGCAGGAGTTGATTTAACACTGATGTTTTCAATTCTTGTGCCGCATTCAAATGCTGCTATTTAGTGCAACCTGATTCAGCCACATTAGGAGGGAGACATAAAAATCAAGGACCTCACATTGTTTTGTTCTGTTTTATGGGGTACATGAGAAACATTTACTGACATATACATTTATTAAACAGAAGAACAGCAAGAAAACCTCTTGTAAATGAAATGTTTTTCTGAGCTAAAGGCATAAAGCTGTTGTTTAGGGTTTTATTGTGTAAAAAAACAGGCCTTATCCTATTTTCAGGTTTAAACTGTGTGGTCAAAATTAAACCAAATTTTCTTTAATGCACATAAAAGAAATATCTAAATAGCTCACTTAATGAATCCCTATTTCCTTTCAACCATCCGGATGGATTCTGGTGACGCCCCCTTTTCCACAATCCAATCCACAATCCCAGGGAATATCCTGTTTCACTCCTGAAAAAAATCAGATTCCAGAAGATCAGATTTAAACCTATTACACAAATACTAACACAAGGCAGACTAGCATACTATATACTGCAGGCAGTAATATACAATTCAACATACGTGTAACCATAAATGATTCATGTTGTTCACACTACACACGTAGCCGCAGCATCTTTCAAAATCTGCAATGGTTTAGACTTGTGGTATTATCTACTGCAAGATATTATCATGTATATTTCTTTTCCTAGTTTTAACAGTTAAACATTGCAAACATTATGCAGAGTGCATTTATATCATGCAGATTTGATGCACGTGGTATGATAGCATGTTACAAAGACCTCCAGAGCAACTATAATATTACAGAATCATTTGCACAGCCAGAAAGCCAATTAGGGGAGGAGCCAGTGGTTGGCATGACAGCAAATCAGCTCCAGACCTCACAATAGATTTGACATGCTGGGCGTCTTTAGAAACCAAGTCAACCTGCTGGTGAAATAATGGCTAGGAGAAGGGAAAGGTTTGGATTAAACTGTTGCCCTTGACGACAGAACTTGCTTCATCTGTATTTTTAAGGTCCAGTGTGATGTTGCCCTCAAAACTTGTGGCTCTAAAGACAGCAGAAGTAAATCTAGATAATAAACCTACATTTTAGTATAAAAGCAAGATTTAATCTTGAATAATGAATCATGCATGGGGGTGTTGTTAATTAAAAAAAGCTTAAAATTAATTGATTAATAATTATAGTGGGACATGGTGCTTTACATCACACTGTAAGCTTTAGGTTGACAGGTGGATAAAGTTACTGTATATATGCCGGTAAATTTCTGCTCCTTGGAGATGATGGAAAAACATATATTTCACCGCCTGAGATGTTCTTCCCTATTCAGGCCTTTTCTGTTTGAAAAGTAGTTTTTCTCACGGCAGATATGACCAAATAAAGATGAATTGACTGGGGTATCTCTCTACTGTAATACCATGCCATCAGACCATAAGCTAAAGGAATTTTATGAAGTCTATACTCCCTGCCATACAGTGCTGGAAAGACGTCAACCCAAAATGAATGTGGCAGATGGAAGGATGTTGATTTATGGTGGTCCTCGTGCCCCTTGCCCCCCTCCTTCTTTTTTCCTGTTCTCTCTCATGATCTCTATATCTCTGTTCGTCTCCGCACTTCACACTATTGGCGTATTGGCGTATTCGCCAACCATTTCAAGGGGCTGATGAATTATGGGAGGCTCCCGTGATCCAAGCGTCCAATCTCGAGTGCCGCGTGTTGTTCGAAGACCACTATCTCTTGCAGGAAGGTCTCGGCTGTAGATTATCGATTCATTGTCACAATGAAATGGGCCTCCTCCTTTGACCTCAGAGCTACACTGACTAAAATGAGAAATTCACAAGGGTCTTTCCGAATCAGCTTCAACTGTTGTGAAAGATGGTTTTATTTAAAGCTGCAATACATAATGTTTTGGTTACAAATGGACAAAAATCAGTTACTGAGCAAGTGCATATAACATCAGCATTCAAAACTTTACAGTTACTCTGATTTGTAACAGTATGCTAATAATAATGATTTATAATTTGCGCCGTCATGTCCGATTTCGTGGGAAATGTCAGATTGACTGTCACGTCTGTAAACAGAAAAACGTTCTATTATATTGTGTGCGTGGGTGCTTGTTCAGCAGTTGAATAGCATTTAGTTGTCATCCCTGTTAAGAAAATAACTTCACTATAAGTAACTTGCAACTGTATATTTCAAGTAGAGAGGCAAAAGTTATGGACTGCAGCTTTAAAGGAAACAGACATTTTATGACAATTTGTGGCGCTTTTTGTCTTTTTTGGAAGCTGGCAGTTGTGGCAATGAACTGTTGTTGTGGCAGAGACTGAAAATAAAAATAAATGCATAAGGCAAAGTAAACACAAATATACAGTTTGTTTAGATATATTTCAAAGTCTTGCAGCATTACCTCAGAGGATATTTGAAATCTGAGGCATGGCAACGTGGCGCTGCTAGGCTTTGATATTACAAAGTGTCTGAAACACAATTTCTTGCTTTTCTTTTGTAAAGCTGGACATGTTTCTGGACACAGTCTGGCTGTCACATTAGGGAGGAGACTCTCTTTGTGATGCATAATGGGAGAAAATATCGCAATAATATGCAGATATCAAGCTAGACTAAATGGACTACTTAATACAGTGTCATCTGCTTTTTCTATTAAAGGATAAATAAGTGATATGTCCTTCATTTCCGTGTTTATTTTGATGATTCCTTCTGATGGCCAAAATGTTGAAAATGTCTTTTATAATATTCTTGACAGGTCTTAAGAGGTCTGGTTCATTAAACAAGTAATTACAGGCCTGCCAGTTTCCATCTCTGAGCGGCAAAAATGTGCCGCGTGATCATTTAGGCCACAATGAAAAAAAAACGGACAGGACTTGCGAATGTGAACATCTTATAAAAATCAGTGTGTGGTATTAGGAGGCACTCAATCTTGACACTGGTCAGGCCTGGTAATTGAGCTGTACGGAAAATGAAGATTCTTATGATTTTGGGACATTTCAGTGACACCGTCTGTAAAAATGATCACCCTCCGAAATGATCAGATCTAAGATTAGGGCAAATATACTCGTCTGAAAGTTCAGGAGAGAGACTCAAGGACAAAGATCAGATCCTCCCTCAAAGATTTGCAGAATGAAGCTGATTTGTATTATTTAAGCTTTAATAAAAATGAAAAACCTTCTTTCACATCATTCCTATAGATTCAATGTCAACACCATCACTTTAACTTCTTTCATGTGGCATTTTTGAATGAAACTAAATATTCAGTGAAGAATAAAACGTGTAGAAGACATCTTGAGTTTGGATCCAGACCTAAACGTGAGTTTCTAATCAATTGTGAGGAGGAAAAGTTTGTCCCAGGCAGCAGGTCATGTTATTTTAGCTTCTCCCTGCTGGGAACCAGGAAGGTGACTGAGAGATTGAAGGTCAAGCTTACACTTGACATCCTGACACATCCCACTCATAATGCTTCTTTTAAATTGTTATTTTCTATTACACAGCTTGATTATCTAAAGGCTGCATCACGACACAAAGCAAAGATGAGAATGAGACTAGGAATATAACCTATATATATATAAGGAAAGTAAATAGGGCCTATTTTATTTCAAGTTTTAGGCATATGTTCAAATAAGGGCAAATCCTATATCAAGAGTTCTTTGAGAATCGCTTTTTTAAACTGTTACTTTTCCAGAAATGGGAACGGTGACCTTATCTCTCCATTGCCCATCCAGCTTCATCACTCCAGGTTTTGGATTGCGTCCCGGTCTTTCAGATGAACTCCATTGGGAAGAGCCAGTGTGTCAAGACAGATTAATATGTCGTGTCTTTGATTGATCAACTCCCTGGAGTTCTGGACCTCTGGGGACGAGGTGTGTCTCAGATCTGATCGGGAAGGTGTCTGTTGCTGTGACTCAGTTTGTCTGGTCAGGATGGGGCAGCTTGCAACCGCACCCCCCAGCCCACCTCCCCTTCTCTGATATTAAGCCCCTGCCATAAAGGAGCAGCAATGAAATGGTAAAATAGACTGTAGAGGAACATAACTATATATATAGCATGTTATATATAGCCTTTTGTGTTTAGATAGATTTTTTTCAGCTAAGGGTTAATGTATGCTGGGAATTTACTTTGGGTGACCATAAATATTGTGATTTCTTGAACTGTTTAGTTTAGTTCAGAACGTTCTGTAATGAATGCCACTGCAAATCCTGCATCTAATTAACAAAACCATTCACAGTCCATTTTAAATGCACTTAATGTAATTATTTGCCATAATTATTTAAATCAAATCATTGTCGTTCTTTTTGGAACAAGCAACCTTTCTGCGTTAACTTGAGGTCATCGCAAATTTGGTTTATATATGAAACTCAGTGCCACATTCAGCAGGTCGTTCAAGGTCTGGACTGCCGTCACGATGTTCTAGTGACGCACACTAGATAGTGTACTGTAGTATACTGCATACTCCAGTGCTCACAACAGCCTTTAAGATGGGGAACTTACTACATTCAGATTGGTATCTGCCCGTGTTCATAATGATAACTGATTTGCATAAGTTGTTTACTAAAATCGTGCGCTAAAACAACACTGTGTGGTGATAAATGAGACGGATGTCAAATAAATCTGAAAAAAGATCTAAAAAGCAGAACTCTTCTGGGCAAAATGGATCAATCTAGTCATGCTAAGATCGCCCATGATGCGGTACACTCCTATACTGCATTCACAGAAATGCTAATAACTAGGTTTGTTGGATTATGAACTCAAATCCGTCATGCGTGCGGCGATGACTGAATCTAATAACCTGCGGTCTTTGCATTTGTCATTTTTTTTGTCTACACTTCCTTTCAAACGGAGTAAAAAATGTTTCCTGTCACTAAAACTGTCTCTATATCATCAGCTTATTAGCGAGGTGGAGTTGTGTCGTTCAAGGTCGATTATGTTCTGCGAGTATAACTGACACGAGCAGCATTAAAAAGCGGCTTTTTCAGAACATCGAGCCCCAGAAATTAAGAGCCATAACTTCAGTTCTCACGGATGATAGTTTCTTTAGACTCAGACATTAGTGACGGTTTTTCTCTTTATCTATTACACCTCATCAGCTCCGAACTAGCCTTCTCTCTCTCTAACACAATCGCTCTCTCTCTTTCTCTAATGACAAGTCGTTACTACTGTCACACGCTGACCCACCAAGAAAGGAATAAGCGAATGAAATATGAACTTCCCATGTTCCCCCAGTGCCACAGTCGCCCTCTTCATCTCCCAATGACCTATAATTCCTTTAATGCATGCAAAATGAGATGTGGACTTCACGAAACGACTAGGTGGATGTTTGTTCGGAAATTATGAAGGTAATGTTTTGAAGAAGGGTTCATTTTTTACAATTATCCACTGGATAACCCTGTGATTTGATATTGAGAGCGCTTTATCGTGCCAGGTGTCTGAATTGGCATGACGTGTAGAACATGCAGGCTTGGCCAATTAACATCCCAGCAAATAACAGATCCTGACTGCTGGTCAGACCTAATCAACAACATCGGAGTCTAACTTCTGTGTGGATTTAATATTTAGACCACCACATTTTTGTTGTCTCAGGTGCCACGGCCACAGACCGCCCACTGCCTATTTAAAAAACACATATATGACATTGAAGCAATGCTATAAACATAAAAAACATTAAATGTAAATTAAAACACCTAATGTACATAAATGGCAACAAATATAGGAATAAACATAATTATTTAAATTAAATATGATTTACAAAATGTAAATATTTTTTTTCATTTATTATGCATTATATTTTTGTATTAAATTTAAAATATATATAAATTTCCTTACATTTTTACAGAGCAGTTTTCATTCTGTTATTATTTAAGATAATTAAAAAAAAAAACACTGTGATTGGTCACTTTACACATCAGTCAAATGGTCTGTGCTTGTCTAAGCAGAAAGAATAAACTGCCCTGTGGCATTTAATCTAGGTCCAGCTATGTGAAACTAGTCTGTAGATGCTGAGATCTGAGATCCCTCAGCATCCATCTTACCTCGCTTCAACCGTCCTTTACAATTAACCCAGGGGGCCGCACGCACAGACCCAGTCCCGGCCCAAAACCGACCCTCACATCATTTGAGCGTGACCGTCGCTGTACATACAAATCACTATCAAGCCACCTTACTTACTCTTTTCTTTCCGTTGTTGTTGTTATTCCGTCTGGCGAACAAGGTCATCCATCAAGTTGACAGATAGGTGCCGAACAACTCTGCCTGATGCCCGGGGCGCTTTTCCGGGCCCGATCGCTTTTCCGTGCCCGATCGCTTTTAAGATGTCAGAGCCACGCTGCCTTGTGCTGATCGGCCTGCTCATCAAATGAGTGTTTACCAGCATTACTGCAGTAGTTTGCTCTGTGAAGTCAGCATAAGTTAAGAGCACAAAGCGTTCGAGCGTAGCTGCAAGCTACCAAACCCCGGGAGATTAGATAGCCCTAATCATTCTGTTATACTTTGTGGCAGCTGAAATTTAAGAGATAACTATTGATTTTAGGATTTCTCGTGCCATGAAGGAAAAGGTGAACTTTCTCTGGAAGATACAAAGTTAATTCGGCGAAATATAAAGTTACAGACTCAGAAAGGCTGATGCAGATAAAAGGAATGACGTGATAACAGCCTTTGATGATTACATAACAGAAAGTTTCTTCAACACTGTCTACCAGGATGTCAAGATTTAGCTAGATAGCAGTTAGCCGCTGTTTGTCCATTAATGGCTGTTCTAAGGTAGCCATGTACAAAATACAGGTGATCAAGAATTTTTAGAACTGTTAAAAGAAGAAAACTGACTTATATTGTAACATACCTTCTGCATGTTCGAACACCAATCAGGGATAATTTCAAAGGTGTCTACAGCTCAGGTGATTGGCTGGAAAAAAATGTAACTTCCTGATCATTCTAGCACAGTGGATCTAAACTTTTTCACTCATGACTGATTTTTAAAGGCCCCTGCTCACAATTTATTCCCATTAAAATATTTAACAACTTGAATAACTGGAAAGCTTATTCATTATAAAAAATAATCAAACAGTAATAATTTATGTTATTTTTTTAAGTAATAAGATTACGATTAAATAATCTTATTTTAAATAATTTCAAGTAATCTTGAGGCCCCCATTGGGTTTTACCCTGACACTCATAAAGATCTTTATAAAGTTGCGTTTGACGCTCACAGCTGATTGGTCGGTGCTTAAAGAACATTCTGAAATTTGCAGCTACCATAACAGACACTTTTAAGCATGCAGTTAAACACAGTTTACCATGAAGCATGTGCTAATACATAAAAAATGCAAAAACGGCCTTGACTTTGTCCAGGAATTTTTTTGTAAGTCTCAGACTCACAAAATTTACACACCACACCTCAACGAACATCTACACACTAAACCATAACACTCTATTCAGGGTCTTTTGTAATTCATTGTGGGTTTCATCTGCCAAGAATGCACTTAGCAGAGCAGTACAGTTGCAGAATTTTAATGCGTCTTGCAGCGGCATGTTTTTGATGTTCTTTGCTCTGTGAACTAAACGCTGCACTATGGGATTCCAAATCAAAACCAAATCACAGACTCAGTTATGAAATGACGCTTTAAACTAGAATGGCATACAAACACTAAAACAAATGGCTTTATAATCACTAGTGTTTTAAGCTTAAGTGCTTTGCAAACACACACAAAGACTTTTTAAATGTCTTTTCAGATTGCCAACACCTACTGTACAAAGATGTTAAGAGCAGTTGAATTGCTAAATTCTACTTGTGCAAGTTTTGTTTAACATAAAAATCATTATTTAATTAACAAACATGCAGATCCTCCAAATCTATTATTTTATTTACACAACAAATATTATCGCAAATGCCTGTTTTTAATTATTTTAAATAGAAATAATCACTTTTCTGTTTTTGTTTTTAAAGACAGTAGTGACATTTTTGTTCTTTGTCTGATATAGAAAATGTGGACCAATAAGGTTGAAGCTTTTGGTCATGTGTTTCAAACCCATCACATTGTCAGCGCCAAAATACTGAATGAATGCAGAGCCTAAATCGTAGGACACAGTAGTTCATGAACCCCTACTACAGACACATAGCTGACAAAATTTTGTTTTGCATTTGGTGTGAACAGGTCTTGGTGGTGGACCTGTTCCCCACAGTGGTGGGGAAGAGGTCAGGTTTAATTCACTGGTCTGCGTATCACATTGACATCAGTGAGTTAATGTCCCGGGGGGCCGGTCCCCATGCAGACACCATTAGTCAGTGACTGGAGCTTTTTGATTCACCTGCACAAGACTCCCATTGATTTTACTGGATCTGAAATCAACAGGCGCCACCCCAAAGTAGTTAAAGAGATAAACGGGTTGGTACTAGCTAAAAAAGACTTAAGATTAATCCCAGCAGCATACTACTGGTATCTTTATAAGTGTAGTTATCGACCGGAAGGGTAACAGATTATTCAAAGGCTGCTGTTCCTGCTCAAACAAAGCACAGAGCAAAGGTTAGCATTGATCTTTGCTCATGTGACATGTTGTGTTGCTCTTAGTCCTTACGCCACCTCCCATCACCTGTATACAAGAGATTTGAATGAGATCAATTGGAGTTGATATTTAACGTTTTCTGTTTGAGACATTTTAAACGCACAAGATGAAAAGATATTTTCTGGTTCTTTAAATTCTGATGCAAAATCAATTTCTAGTTTCAATGCCTTAAAACAAAAACATTTTATTATGTTGTACCGCTTTGCCCACACTCTTAATAACATCATCTTTAACAAGATTAAAATCTAAACACAAAATTAAAAGAAACGTTTAGCTGTTTCTTGTGTATAAAAAAGTAAATGTTGTATTTATTCCGAAAATATGTTTCAAAAAGTAATTCCCACTATTGTTAGTGTGTTTCAAAAATATATATAAATAAAGAAACATTATTTTAAATGTGGACACAATATTTGTTTTAGAATATTTGTTGTGTTCTAAAATTGCTTACAGAATTCTCCCGTGGTGCATGTATATCTGTGGGACATTGTTAGTGAACAAATTATATAAAGTACTTAAAAAGTAAAAAATGTGTTTCATTTAACACATCAAACGGTTCATAATCTTATCACTGATTTCTACAAAGCTGAGGATGTGCTCCCAAAGTTTTATTTATAATTCAAACTTTAAGTTAATTTACCAGTTACTCTTCAAATCACTGAGTTCATTTGTAAATCAAGAAACGCAACAAAAGCCAATTAGGCATAAGTAACTATTTCTTACTTTTTCAGGCCTGTCATTTCAAACTTACTGATAAACTTCTTTTAAAAAAGTTAAGATGTTTTTAATGTTTTATTCTGGAACGTTAAAACCCTAACGAGCTAATACTGCAGTGCATTATGGGAAAAAAAATTCACTCCTGGTTGTCAGATCCTGTCGAAGGACCAACCAGTGTGTTTTTCCAGCTGAGTGGATAATGTTCTGTTAGTGGGTTGAGAAACAGCACCTGTTTTTGCAGGTGTTGAGGTGTATCCTAATAATGGTCTGGTAATGAGTTTTAAGTATCAGAAGGCGTTTCCTGCAGCTGCTCTGAGTCTCTAGTGCGAGAATGCCGTCGACCAGCCATCCATTACTTGCATGTAGACCAAAGAAAGAGCTTTAGCTTTGACAATTCCTTCCTTATGTGACCTGAAATTCTGCCCAGTTGTGTAACATCCTATTTTATCACGCTAGTTTTCGCGGTGAGTAGCCAGCTGTATGAAGCCTTATGGGTGGTCTCGTGGCTTTCTGACGACTTACTCCCTAGATAATCTCAAATTGAGGTTCTCACTGGAACAGCAGGCTGTTTTCTATGGCACAAAGAAACGGACCACCAGTGAGTGCCAGCTACACTGAACTTTAAGCTTAAACCGCTCGTCGTTTTGACAGCTACATTGACCTCGGCTTTGCCTCATCGTTTGTCATGCCGAGAGGGTTGCGAATTGGTCTGGCCATCTGAGGCCTTTTTCCCTCAGACAAACACACTCCAACACACAAACACACACACACATTTATATCTTAATACAGTTACCCTCAACCTGGCCTGCTCTGCTTTTGAGCTCTCAATCTCTGTTGACATCACTTTTCTGACATCATTGTCTCCATTGAAAGAAAGGTTAATTAGGTCCAACTGTTCCCTGCCCATCCGATCCGGCCATCTGTTTCTTTGCCACGTACTGGACTTACGTAACGCTGAGACCAAGGCAATCTGCACCACAGTGACGATGGTGCTCAACCAGTTTACTGTTTAGACTGAAATAGAAACAGACTGCAAGAGAACAACAACTTGGTTAGTCATGGTTAATTCAGCAGAGGTCATCCAGTTGAGAAACACTGTTGAAATGTAAAATCAACACCCAAAGAATCAGTTTTGTGAATATTTACTGAATGTCTGTTCTCTGGTTGTGTTAAAAAAAGTTGGAAACATAGTCCTGGCTGTGTAAATAACAGAAAAAGAAAAAAGAGAAATGAAGTGGATTGAACCGTTTCCCACAACACCATAACACTCTCTTAGCCAATCAGTTATTCGAGGGCGGAGCAATGAAGGAAAACGAAGGATTTCAAATGAAGGGTTTGAGGAAACAAAGGACATAAAGGGTTTTAAATGTCGATTACAAATATCAACAGCATTTCATTCAATGTTTCCACTTACTGCACATTTAAATAAAATAATCTGATCACCCACAACACTATCAAATACAGCATGATTTAAACCACATTTTTACATTTACATTTTTACATTTACATTTTTTTTATACCACAATTCCTTACCTGCAAAATCCATGGAGGTTTAAGTCTGGCTGACTAAAAACCCACTGCTTCAGATCTGGTTTTGTTTACATGTTTGGAGCCATACATAATTCTAAATGATTCATATGAGAGCAGGCGGCACATTGGACTGCTGACAGAAACATTATGAGCGTTCGCACGGTGATACAGTGGCGGGCCTGATAGTATCTCTTTCATTTCCTCAGCACAATGCCCTAAAAACAGACGCCCCGCAGAGAACTGGAGCCCGTGTTCAGTTCTGATAACCTTGAAGGAGAGATGGAAGAAATCATTTACTTTCATAAGGATATAGGGGCTCCACTTTTTTCTCGCTGCCTGAGTGGGCAAAATATATTTGAAGATTTTTTTTCTCCTGTGTTTCTCTAACTAATGTTGTAAACAAGCAATTCTCTTCTTCGTGGCAACATTTTTATACAATGTTCGAAAGTCTGTTTTCCTCACGATAGTGTTAAATATTCATCCAGAAAGGGTGAAAACAAGTTGGAAGAGAAGGATAATGGATAATGAATAATATTTTTATGATGTGTTTGCTTCTGAAGATTAAAGTTGATTAAACGTGGATTGGGTGCTAAAACGTTTTAGAGAAAGGAAAACCAGGTCACAAATGAACGAACTAAGACAATATTTATAGTCACACATGAGTTTCTCACGTTTACGTCCCCTATACCGTTCATATTTTTACAGAACTATGAAATCTACAAAAAATTTACTTATGCTTTTATCCAAAGCAACTTGTGATTTAAAGTATACATTTTTATTAACAGTGAACGTGTTCCCTGGAAATCAAAGCCACAACCTTAGCGCTGCTAACACAAATCTCTACCCACTGAACTACAGGTGGAAACACAAAAAGCACTTTTTGTATTTGTTACAGTAAAAAGTACTGTAAATTTTTTTACACTGATTGCATGAGACACAATTACTGACAATTAGAAAAAAAGCATGAAAATTGACTACAAAGAAAGCATGTGCAATTTTCTGTCTGCTGTGACATACCTGCTGAAGAAATCACAAACTTCATCATAGTTTTGTTTTATTGGTTAGCGTGACAGAGTAATACAAAATAGAAAAGAGCCTCATTGCTGTTCTGGTCATATATCAGCACAGGAAATGCCTCTCGTCCAATCACATTCAAGGACCAGGACTATTTATTTCTTAACTTCCACCAGCGATATCCTTTATTATTTTTTTGAATAAAGACCTTTATTTTGGTGTCTAGGGCACGACCACAAAAACGGCCGTTCCATTTCCTACTTTTGAACCAAGATTACAGCAGGCAAACACTGTGCGTAGAAGGTCTATTGAGAAGGAACAGTGAATGGCTAATATACCCAGTAGCACATTACCGCTCTCATTGTTTGTCTTTCTTGTCTTTTTTACGACGGAGGATTAAGCGATGTCTTTAACTGGGTGCCAGGCTTTTAGCAAACAAACCATTCAGAAACGGAAAACGCAATTGCGCAAATACTGTTAGCAGACAAAAGGAACAGGCGCATGTCTGCAGACACAGAAAAGGCATTTTGGTTTGCTTGTTAGAGCGCACAAGGGCATGAATATTCATTGCGTTATATTTTCAGCTGTGTTTGCTTATTTATTTGTTAAAATGGTTTCTCTTGCTCTGCTTCTCTAACTCTGTCTTGCTCTCTCTCTTTGTTAGATTTCTACAGTTTCGAAAAGAGGCACCGAAGTCCAAAAGCAGCAGATGTGTTTTCTCTCTCCAAATCTCGGATTTGATGCACAGAACAAAAAAAAAATCTTTTTCGTGGATAATGAAGCCATTCTCTGCAGAATCTTGCGGCCTGTCCACATTTTCTTTACACGTGTGCTTAAAACTCCACATTTAGTTGTCTAAGAAGTACCTATGTACAGTGTATTTATTTTTTAGTGTTCGTTTTTAAAGAAGGAAGCAGCTCATCATGTTTGCAACAGTTTAGTGTGTCTCTTTATGTTTTGACAATTTTTACAACTGTGGGGCCCATTTTCAAGAGCTCGCCCAGGGCCCAACAAACCACAGTGACTTTCCCTAATTCCAAACCCCTCACAGTTACTCCTATACTTGTGCCACACTCTCCTGCATACTTAATTAAAAAAGGTAGAGCAAAACAACAACAAAATAAATGCAGGGGTGCCCCAGGGGTGCTGGTCTGGATCCATTAAAGTTCATCAGCAATTTTGACAAAGCACAGCCGAACTCCTGTCGCCGGCGCTCCTCAGAGAGAGCCAAGGAATCGTCAAATGGCGTCCCCAGGTGTTTGCATAATGACTGAAACTTTATTTGTCTGTTGTATCAATGTTGCGCTTATTCGTGCCTTAATGAGTAAAAATCAGGAATGATTTCTTAGGTGACTAATGTATAATTTAAAGTAAACTAAGGTGATTGAATGAAAACCTGAGTAAAAACATTGTACACAGAGAACTGAGAGTGGCTACATTTACATTTAGGCATTTAGCAGACGCTTTTGTCCAAACTGACTTACATTGTGGGGAAAACAAAGAAGCGATAAACAGTTATATATTAGTAAACAGTAAATTGTTTTCCCAAATGAAGTAATAGTTTCCTAATACATTAAGATTCTGTCATTATTTACACACCTTCATGCCATTTCAAATCCTTATGCTGTCATGCATATAAATCCGTCAGTTGTTTTGTCCTGTGGAACACAAAAGGAGAGTAAATTATTTCAGAATTTTCTTTTTTTGGATGAATTATTCCTGTAAAAACAAAAAAAAAACCCACAAATCTCTTATGCATAAGTATAAAAACACAGACACCATGAAGCAAGCAAACTAGCAAATGCATAAATAATGTTTGACCTATTTTTATTAGTGGCATAAGTCCCAAATTCTACCTTTTTCTCACGGTTCTTCTCTGCTTCAGTGTCTTACTTTGCAAAGCTCTGAAAAAACTGACATCATTGTTGCGGATAAAAGTGAAGTTATAATCTGGCCTGCTTTGTGTTGCTACAAACACTATTCTCAAGATGCATCATTTACTAATTCTTTAGCTTTTTCACTTGTTTTACCCTGAGAAATACTGCATTAATTTAATCTATTTTCTCATCAAGCTGTGTTATAATTATAAGTTAAATACACCATAAATAAAAAGGCATTAAGAAGACAATTAAGATGAGTTAGTTGTTGATTCGAAAGTAGTTCAAACGTAAAGCTCTTCTCTGTGCGTTCATGGACCAGTGACTACGATATTTCCCTGATCAGCAGAGGAAGACTAAATCTAATGATACGTAGTATTTTGCACCACAGTGGATGTTTTAAACAAAATCAGCAAAAAAATTAAAACAAACTGTTTAATTGTTTCCTCTTAGTCGCTTAAACTTTCCTTTGAGAGAATGAAGGTTTTGAAAAATCTAGTAGGTCTGTGCAAATACGCGTCACTTTATCAGTGGGCTGGTTTGTATAGACGTTCGTTTTAGATTTTTGTGTTAGTTGGTTGGAATTGTCGATGTGGTCAGTAAGCGTTATGTTGGTTATTTAGTTGTCCTCAGCCTGCCACTGTGAGTTCCCTCAGAAACGAGGAGCAGTCGGAGTGTTAGCTAAATTTAATAAACGTCAATCTCCTTGACAAGCAAAATTACACATCAGCGCGGCATGCCAATTACACAGACGTTCATACCCTGTTAAACCTCGGTCACACTGGAATGTTGATAAGCCTCGCTGGATGCTGCCGAACCGAATACACGCGCAGACACACAAACACCCCTTTATAAGTACTGGTGTGTGTATATCTATCCTTCAAAAAGAAGAAAACACAAATACATAACTAACAATTCTTTCTTGGTGCTTGGGCTGCTTTGGTCACCAACGAATAAGGCAATTTTTTACATCTGAAGAATATACAGGTGGCGCTTGCTTGTGTAAAAGCTGGCCTTTCTGTAACGTTTATTAATACAATTTTAAAATAAAAAATGCATCTGTTAACATTAGTTAATACACAATGAACTACCGTGAACGATCAATGAACAATTTTATTTATATTAACTGACATTAACAAAGACGTAAAACTGCAGTGAAATAAATTATTAATTGTTAGTTCATGTTAGCTTATGCTTTACTAATGATAACCAGTGGAACCTTATTGTAAAATGTTGCCATGTTATATTACTGTAAACGTAAGATGTGTCCAAATTCAGAGACTGCATCCTTTAAAGTCTGCATTCCAAGACTGATGAAGTCTGTTTTATTCTGAAGGCCCCTTTAAAAGCAGCTTAGAAATGCATTTGAAATACTCTTTTTCCCGGCCTGAAAGAACAAATGGATTGTATCCTTCACAGCCTTGACTATCCCAAGATTCATGGCAACCTGATGACTGGATATTAAAAAAAAACATTTAAACCTAGCATTAAGCATGTACAAAATGTAACGTACTTAAAGTATCAAAAGTAAAAGTATGTTTTGTGTAGAAAAGGCCGTTGTGTTCATCACGGGATTCAATTGTGATACATATAAACTTTGACATTGTAACTTTATATGTATTGTGATTATGAGATATCAGAGGTTTGCTGTGTGTATAGTGCTGTGTGTAGTTTTTAAGCTGTTTGTTTAAATTCCAAACCTTAAATATAATCATTTAGTGATTTAGTTAGTTATCTCTACATATTTAAGATCACAGGCAGTGGCAAAACCTGGTGTTTATTTGATGTGCACTTATGTACAGTTCTGCAAAATGATTTCACGCAGAGAGGTTTGTAGCCTTTGGAAAGAGAAAAAGGCTTGTTCAGAAAAAACAGCTCAGCAAGGATTTCTCACACTAAACTCAATAGTGCTGTAGTGTTAAGATTTATACAGCAAAATAGCCAGTCCTTCCTCTTAGAGGTATTTTCTTCCAAATTCTAAGCATGTTTTCATCTAATCATTATTCATCATCATCTATTTCTTGTTTCCTGTTTTTGCGTTTTGACTGTCATAATATTTTGTTTAAATGAAATAAATAAAAATGCCTTACAGTCTCAGTTATGTCAAATGTTTTGACAATTTCTTAAATTATGTTCTTTGTTTCTTAAAAAATGTATTTTTGCATAACTCTGTATAATTCAACAAATTAACTTTAAATATGAAAATAAATAAACAGTTGTTTAAACAATAAACTAATCAGAATTGAGCAAATATTTTAAAAGGGAAATTGTAAATCCAATTAACATGTCAGTAAATTGATCGGCATGGAAGTGAACGCCCAATCACGTTAAGTCTAATTAGAAGCTCCGCCCACTACGTGATTTCTGGATGGGAGGGGGAGACATTTTCTTTATTTTCTTTCAAGACTAATGAGGTGAGTGTAAAAGTGAGTTTAAAAAAGGGGAAAATAAATCAAACTGGATAAAATACATCATGTGGTTCTTACTTTGGATTTCGGTGAGTGCAATGTGTAAATGGTTGTATACGCGTTTTGCCATGTGTAAATGGTAAATGCAGTTAGATGTGTTCAGATATATTTGATTGAGAGAAAACAGCTGTATTATAAATGTAAAAGAAATGTGTTGGTTAAGTGATGTATATAAGTCCTAAATGTTATTATTGTGTGATGATGACGAGTAACTTATTTAATAACTGTAATGTTGACTAAGTGTCACTGTTAAATGTTTAGCAAGCTGACAAACGATATCTGTAGTAATATTAAACTAGAAACATTTAATTTGATATTTGTATGAACTTACCGTCTGAATAGACGCAGCTCAGGTTTTGTCCCACGTTAAAACTTCATTTTAATAAGACGACGCACGATAACCTGATAGTTTTGCATAAACGGAAGTTTATGCAAAGTTTCTGCAAAACTGTTCAAAGTAATATCTTGAACTATTTATCTCTGCTTTTGGTACCACACGGAGTTTTATCTATAACGGTGAAATTGAATCGTTTGGCTATGACATTGAACTGGACTCTCTTGAACTGAACCGAACGAGTCAAATGTAACGAACTGAATCTTTTTGAACTAAGAAAGCGAATTGCTCCGATCGGATCTTCTGATTGAATCTTTGCGCTGAATTTACGGAACCGAGTCTTTTGCATTGAATGTATTGAATCATATATTTTGAGTTGAATTGTACCGAACTGAATGCATCGAGTTGTTGAACTCTTTTGATTTGAAATGTTTATTTTGTAATGTTTTGAATACTAAAGAGTTGTTGTTGTTGACTAGTTAAGATGATCAAATAATTCGGAGCCTTTGTTTTATGAGGTCGTATTCTAACTTTATTTTATAGTGTTAGGTGTTTTGTTTATAAATAACTGGCATGTTGTGAATTTATTTAAATCCATTTTAACTACTAATAAATAACTGCTTTATTTTATTTTCTGTAACAATTTACTTTCAATACATATTTATTTACGCCTTCTAAATCAAACCTACTGGCCTATAGATATTAATATATTGTTGGTGCCTGTCAGTTGACACGTGTCTTACATTTGCAACCAATCAGATGCTTTAACAACACTGACATTCTGTTATTTATAGAGAATATCTTGTGTTATGTGAGAGCCTAATACAGCCACATACATCAACAGTGCCTATACACATACCCTACAGCCGTATATACATACATACCCAGACACACACCACAAGTACCCACGAGTTTTTGAGCTGGTGAGGCCAAGACGAAGCCCTGGATGATTTAGACCAGTAGCTACAGAGAGAGTAGCCTTGTACCTTTAGTTTGAAAAGGCCATATTCAACACATCATCCATCACCACTGTCACCGGCCAGCCAGCTTGCCTCCATTTCCACTGATATTTCTCTCTGTGCATGTCTTTTTTTTTCACGCTCTTCTCTCCAGCCCTCTCCCGGTCTGCTCATCTCCTGCTCTATCATTTTCTCCAGCTCTGCTCTCTCTCTTTCTCTCTCTCTCCCGAGCTTCTCTGCTCTCTCCATTCATCTGTTCGGTCTCTCTCCCAGCCTGCCGTGCTCTTGTTTAATAGATGAGGTTGCCATTTCCACTTCTTACTCTTCAGCAGCAGTCAGAGAGAAAGTGTGAGACAGAGCTCCAGCGGAAGCCACGCTGTCTATCACTCCCATCCCATTGGAGGGAGAGGCCTGGCATACGGCTGCATGGAATCTTGGATCGGACATCCCGCCGTGGATGTTATCTGCATTGCCAACAATCTGTTCGGTGCTGCAGAGATGAACGCTTCTAAAACTCCCAACAGAACTTAAACGCATTACATGAGGATTACGGGTACTTTTGAGTAAATGAGAAAAATATGGTGCTTAAGGGGGTTGTGGAACATTAAAACGCCATAAGTGCCAGAGTTTCGAAGTTTGGAAGCTTGGGAAAGTTTGTACACATAATGCCTTTAGCATACAGCGTGATATAATCTGAATTGTAAAGAAGTTTGATGTACTATGTAGACTGACTTCAGATTCTGTATATGTGTGTTTTATCAGTTTCTTTGTTTTATCAGTATATCAACACTACCCCTCTCCCACAGTACATTTGCTGACCATCTGATACATATTACTTGCAAAAATGGCAACTATTTTGTGTTTCTGGCAAGCTGTAATCTAACTGGCTGGCAGTGTGTCATTTCTGAGTATCAGGGTATGCAGATTTTTACATTAAGGCATTTAGCAGAAGCTTTTATCCAGACGACTTAAAAAGGTGAGGAGAACAATAAAGTGATTCATCATAGGAAGGTAATAATATGAGAAGTGCTATACAAAGTTACAAAGTTTTAACAATCGTTGGAGAACCAGCCTGCTTGAGCAAAGTTGTGTTTACGGAGTACCTGATGAGTGCTTTTGAGAAAGAGCTAATGAGTGGATAATTTGCTAGTTTAGTGGCATCAGATCTTTGAAAGATACTGGCAGGTACATAGTAGCTTGGTAGTTTAATACAGTGAATTGTTGTTTTGTGGTCATGCAATACAGTATTAAAGGGTCATAAGGTTTTAGCTGCATTATAATGGTATTAATAAATATAATTGCATAATTCAGAGCAGTGTTGCATCTAAATGCATCTGTCCTTGATTTTAACAACAGTGGGACAGGATCCATGATTGTGCATCTAAGCTTTTTTTCCCCACCTGACCTCCTTTACAAAAATCAATGTGAATCAACAACTTATTAATTTGAGAGCAAATTAATTGCGTTTTAATCTTTTGAACACTCATTTGAGTGCCTCTGTGTTTGAGCATGACAGAAACTAATTTCATTCTGTTCCTCACGGAGGCAAATGTTTCTGATAGTTCACCTGTTTTCAGCTACAATGCAGGTAGAGATCCTATAAAAACCATGTCCTCACAAGAATATCCAGTGAAGAGGAAAAACAGTGTTCTGTACACACTCAAACGCACAACCAACCAGAAATCATTATTCCTCTCTGCAGATAATTGATGTGGCGGCTTGCCGGAACACTCAAGCCTGTTTCATAAGTGAATAATAAAAGAGGAAAATTACACGTATTCTGAATTAAATATCGGTGTTGGGAAGTACGTTAAAATAAGCGTAAATGTACTGCTGGAGATTTGCATGTTTTGCACATGGCAGAATACATTTTTGTGTCTAAATGTACTAAATATTTGAACCAGAATTTCTGTGTGGACTTTTTGGAGCTGCAGTTTCTTTATAAAGGGTACAGAGAAACAAAGTATGTTAAAATGTTGCCAGTAAAAAGCTCTGTGTTGAAAGGACCACGTGCAGTTGTGTGTGTGTGTGTGTGTGTGTGAGTGAGAAAGTTTGTTGTTTAAGTTTGGGTTTGTGTTAGTTTGATCTATAGTAATTTTGATTTAAAACAGAAGTTTATAGGGGCTTTCTCACCACAAGAAATTGATCATAGTTTACATTTATTTATTTGGCAGATGCTTTCATCCAAAGAGATCTACAGTGAATTCAAGGTATACATTTTATCAGTACTTGCATTCCCTGGGATCGAACCCACAACCTTTGCACTGCTAACGCAATGCTCTACCAGTTGAGCTACAGGAACACATATTTCCTAACTATTGGTGGAAGTTCCCACATTTGGTGTGTTTGCATTGCAGGAACTGAGAATGATTTTAGTTCTAGGTATGCTGTTACTTAATTAGTAACTAAATTAGTGCCATCTTCAGAGTAGGGTCTAAAGTCCCTGAGAATTACAGTAATGAATGTTCATTGTCTAAACGCCATTTAAAATATCGGCACATGCCATTTTGAAAAGCTGTGGAAACACAGTTATGTTTACTCCAGAAACATTTTAAAGTGTGTCAGTCTTAAATACAGTCGGGAACGCGCTGGTGAATTGTCCATGCCAAGCTTTCACAAATATTCAATATAACATCTGTTTGAATTTTTAGTTTAGAAACATAATAATTTGGAGAAATATTAATACATTATCAACTGTTTACATTCGTTTTTGTATACGATAATCATCCATCATTGTTTTCCTACAAAGTACGTACACACGTACATAATGAAGTGTTACTGTTATAAAACCATGAAAATCTGTTCGTTTTACACATTATTCATATTTTACTAGCAGGTGCAAATTTAGGCTTTTACAGCTTCTTGTTTTTAGGTGACTTTGTGCATCTGTCAGCTGTAATATACTGCAGTACAATGCTGAGTTTTCTGCTGTGACCATTTGCTATTGGCAACATTATCAATGTGGCTACAGTATGTAGTAAATTATGAGAACAAAAGCTTATTGTTTGGGGCAGATTGCTGTTTGCATGGGTGAATGCTACTACCATTTATGATGCTTGACTATAGAGAAAGATCACCGGCCATCAGTATTAATGATGTCCGTGATCATTTCACAGCATTGTTAATATGTTTGTATGGAAAATACTTTAAAAATAGTTGTTTGAGGGTTTTTTCTATTCTTAAAAGGTTTTTATTATTTTATCACAGCCATTTAGTTGATTGCCCTAGTTGTTATAATTTAGTTCCTAAAACTGCCTGGTGCGAAAGCGGTTTGTGACATGGCCCCCATTGGGAAAGCTAGGTGAGTGTGTGTATGTGTGTGTCCATTTAAAACTACAATCTGTAGCTTTTTGGGATTAAATGAACAAAATTAGGTATTGAGTATGTACATGACGTATCTTACCTTGCCTTCATTTGCAACGGTAACTATTATTATTATAATTATGTACAATTTAAGATGTCAGGTCCAATCATTTGACAGCAACATGCCTAATGAAAAGTTAAAGTAACCTGCAATTTCATGTTTCACACAGAGATGGCGGTATAGAGGCAAATGAATTGCAGCTTTAAAAATGCTGGAAGTTAAATATTATATATTTTCAGTTAAACAGGTTTTTTATCGTGAATTAAAATGTAGGTTTATGGGACTGAAAATATATACAGCTCAATATATAAACAATAGAAGGCAATGGAAAGTCCCTAACTAGAGTGTGTGTGTGGATGGGCCGAAAGGTGACACGGCTAGTTTTCAGTCTGTCCTGATTTTCCTCCACCGAAAAGGAGCAAATAAAATGCAAATAGAAGCTGAGCGGGAGTGATTTTGAATGCCATTGCTACCCAACCACTGCAGAGTCCCAGTGTGGCCGCCCGTACCATCTGCTGTTTGGATAACCTCTCACCCCGGGCCTTCCCAGGAACCTGCACAGGCCACCTGTGACTGTCCATGACAGGTATTCGCAGTCAGTAGAGGACAGAGAACTGGGATGCACTCAGCCTAGCTGGAATTCAAAGCGGTCCCTCGTACCCTACGGAATTACAAAATAACCCACCCACTCTGTGAGGCTGTGCTAAAAACGTAGGGAGGGAGAGATGGGGGGGTGTAACAGATGCTGAGGTTGGGGCTGCTGGGTGACGAGTATAGACACGGTGATCAAGCCGAGACAGAGTTTAATTACTTCCCCCCGCCCAGACACTCCTGCAGCAGTTGGCACCACAAGCCCACTGCGACTTCTGATTGGAGGAGTAAAGAAAATTCTGATTATTTGCCTTGAATTAGTTATGAATTCATGCACATCAGTTTAAAGGTTTTGGAAGTCAGGTTTGGTTATAGGTTAAAAACAAATGAGCAAATGCCTAAAGATCAAAAAGGCCTAATGGACTTTTTTAAACAATTGTCACTTCGCACTGCAAAATTTGATCCCTAAGACTATAGTGTGTAATGACATATTTGTATTTGAGGTCTTTTGGCCTAACATTTAATATATATTTTTACATTTCTGCAGATTTGTGTAGCTAATAAAAATGCCTAAAGGTGTCACTTACATTTCGTGTCAAAATACATTTTTACGTTGTACAGTAGTTCCAAGATGCACCCCATCTTTATTAAATTGACTAAGAGCAAAGTAATACAGTAGTATATGAAATTATTTGAGAAGTTATGAAAAGTTGGCGCTCCATTTGCTCCGTTTTAAACAGCCTCTAGCTGCACTTATATTTACATGATTTTTAATCAAAATGCGTGTAAGGAAGATAAAGCAGTGCCTGAAAGCAGAGGCACCATTTTCCCCCAAAAAATCTACACATATATCGTTTCTTTAGATGAAGCATTTATCAAGCCCTGTTTTCAGTTCCTAAATATTGCTGAGTAATCTAGTAACCAGATATTTGTCAGCATCATTGTTCAGTGGTTCGTAACAGCCGCTTTAATAGCAAACAGCCTCAAAGTGCAATCTAATGCGTTTTTCACAGTGTTCGGTTCTTTTGTGGTTCCCTCGTAAATGGGAGAAAAACAGTTTCAACAAGTGAATATTGTGCCTGCAGGCTTGTTTTTACCTTTTGATTAATGTTGATAACGCAGGTCTTCAAATAGCCAGTAGGATTTATCATAAGTGAGTTTAAGTACACCCGTGGTTAGGCGATCACGTGGGCAACAGTACTGTTTTTGTACAGCTGTATGCAGTTTTACCTTATCAGACTAAAACAATTGCCCAGGTAGATAGTTTAGTTGTATTGTTTAAATAGCCAAGTGGACTGATTTAAACTGCAAATTGTCCCAGATCTGGTATTGTAAACATTGTCCAATCAGGTTAGAGGAGTGATTGCTTTTGCAACATGTGAGCCTCAATTAAATCAGTGACTGGTTTTTACCTCCAAGCTTTGCCTGTACTGAATAAACCAATAAACCTAGCTATGCTTCCCCCAGCATAATATATTAAAATATAAACATGTATCTTAACTCGCCGAAATTCTGTTCTAGACAATATCTACTGTATATTCACACCTTGGCACTTCTGATTAGCCGTACCAGACTAGGCATGTCCGTTGCTAAGAAACTGTTGCCGCGGCGAGGGCTAATGCATGGGAGATAAGTGGATTTCTATGTGAAAATGCTCGGAAATTAGGGAGTTTGGATTAGGTCCTCTCCTGAGTCACGCTAAGCACAACTCATCCTCTGAGTGGACTTGACAAAACAAAATGATTCTGTTTTTCTTTCCAAAGTCACAGATATAAAACTGTTAGAATAATTTCAAAATTCACAGTTTTCTATTAAACCAACAAGTGGCTAACTAAATAAATGAAATCAATACGTAATTATATAAGTAATTAAAGGGAAAAAATAAGAATACGAAAAATCAATCTCGTAGGATATTTGGAAAGACACACAATTGAGTTGGTAGTTGGCCAGGTTGTTTTGAATGGACAGAAGTAGTAAGCACATCAGTTATTGGATCGCATTGCCAGCAATCTTTGAGTCCAGGATCCTGAACATGCTTTCTTGGCGTCTGGCTGCCTTTCCTTTGGCTTGCGTTCATGTGCATTTAATTTAAACCTTTTAGAAGTAGTTCTTCTGAACCTGCCGGGAAGCGTCTCTGAAACCTGTGTGATAAAACTTTGTCAAGTCAAAACTGACCCTATTAACTTTCTTAGTAAATGCTGATGGTCTTAACTTATTGCTGCACAATATTCAGAAGAAGATGAAAAGGTGTTTATAATTATTCATCTTAATGATGTTTCAGCTGACATATTAAAGGTGATTTGGGTTGTTATAAATGTTTCTTATATATTGGCTTAATATGCATACCATTATAGCTAAATATTTATTTCCACAATAAAGTAGCCTGTAAACACTGCTTAGTTTGTTTGATCGTTCCAACCAGCACAAAATAACAACATTGGTCCATGAATCCTGCAGTGTAACTTCTAGCCCTATGTTGTTTCCCTCCCTTTACTCAAAACGGAGAAACAAAACCTTCTTTGTTTCTGTTGTACTGAAATACGTAATATTATGAACGTTTGATGCGTTACTGTCGCCAAGTCGTTAATGCTGATTGTATATTGCACATTTACCAAAGCGTGTTTAATTGGTCTTCTAGCTAACAGAGAACGCTGTGTTGCAAAACAAAGGCTAGATGTTCGAATGCAGCGTTTTCAACCGGGGTCCACTACGGGGTCCCAACAAACTATTAAAGGCCAAGTTCTAGAATATTTTGCTGGGTAGAAATCATGAGTGAGAGAGCCTTCAAATATTGTTGTGGACAATGAAGTCTAAAAGGTTGAGATCCACCGTTCTAAAGAGAAAACAAATAGAGTGCTGTGACCTATCAAGTGAGGAAGGCTCAATGCGTTTTATCATGACTCAGATACTGATAACCTTATCAACAACTTAGCAGTCCGTGTCGGCTTAAAGATTTTCTGCTTCAAAACAGACAGGCACAGAAAATGTGAGAGAGCCCAGGAGAAAGAACGCTCTTTTATTTCATCATTTATTAAGTTTCTAACGTTTGCAAGACGGCGGCACGTGAGATCTCCACGATAAGAGCGGCTAAAGCCGGCGAGACGTGTTTGAGGTCTGGGCGTTACGGATGTGCGATAAGACGGCCTCTGAGGAAATAGCTGCTGACGACTGATTCATCCAAACCTTCAGGATACGTGACATTAAATAAAGCAGAAAACAAGGTCAACTGTGAG